>JACCID010000600.1:0-10000 GCA_018906775.1 Sycophila sp. Sp_5
AGGCAGCCGAAAGTTATGTGCGAGCCCGGAAAGTTATGCGCCGAGGAGCCCGAAATTTATGTGCGAGGCGACTAGCGAACTAAGCACATGCGTAGGGACCCATTGCATTGGGCCTGACGTAGGCTGAATCGCGCAAAAATTATCCAGAACTGCCGTCGGGAACGGTGGGGATATCGATATCCCACTAGAGCAAGTTATTCAGGACTGAGCGATAGGCCACGCTTAGACGAAGGTGTGCCCGAATTGACCACCGCCGTTCTACCGCGAGAACAAAAACGCGGGGGCGCTAACCCCCGGTGCGGGGAGAGGAATGGCAGGGACAAGCAAAGCGGAGCGGACAAGGCATGCGTAGCGAGGAAGCAATGCGTAGCGAGTAAAGCAATGCGTAGCGAGAAACCAATGCGTAGCGAGGAAAGCAATGCGTAGCGACAAAGCAATGGTAGCGAGAAAACAATGCATTAGCGAGTAAAGCAATGCGTAGCGAGAAAGCAATGCGTAGCGAGAAAGCAATGCGTAGCGACAAAGCAATGCGTAGCGAGTAAACCAATGCGTAGCGAGGAGCAATGCGTAGGAGTTGGACTTGGACGAAAATGTTCCAATCGTTGTAAAGCAATCCGTAGGGAACTCTTGCAATCGTAGCGAGAAAACAATGCTTAGCGATGTAAAGCAATGCGTAGCGAGAAAGCAATGCGTAGCGAGAAAGCAATGCGTAGCGACAAAGCAATGCGTAGCGAGTAACCATGCGTAGCGAGGAAGCAATGCGTAGGAAGTTGGACTTGGGCGAAAATGTTCCAATCGTGTAAAGCAATCCGTAGGAACTCTTGCAATGCGTAGTGAGTAAAGCAATGCGTAGCGAGGAAAGCAATTCGCAGCGAGAAAGCAATGCGTAGCGAGAAAGCAATGCGTAGCGAGAAAGCAATGCGTAGCGAGAAAGCAATGCGTAGCGACAAAGCAATGCGTAGCGAGTAAACCAATGCGTAGCGAGGAAGCAATGCGTAGGAAGTTGGACTTGGACGAAAATGTTCCAATCGTGTAAAGCAATCCGTAGGGAACTCTTGCAATGCGTAGTGAGTAAAGCAATGCGTAGCGAGAAAGCAATGCGCAGCGAGAAAGCAATGCGTAGCGAGTAAAGCAATGCGTAGCGAGAAAGCAATGCGTAGCGACAAAGCAATGCGTAGCGAGGAAGCAATGCGTAGTGAGTAAAGCAATGCGTAGCGAGAAAGCAATGCGCAGCGAGTAAAGCAATGCGTAGCGAGTAAGCTATGCGTAGGGAGTAAAGCAATACGTAGCCGTATACTTTCGTACCAAATGCCGTAGGGACAGTGGGAATCTCGATAATCCAATCGAACGGGGTATCAGATGGAAGCCCGGGCTACGCTGAGACAGAGGAGAGCCGAATCGACCACCGCCGTTCCACCGCGAGAACGGAAACGCGGTCGCTAACCCACGTTGAGGAAAAACAATGCGTAGCGAGAAAGCAATGCGTAGCGAGTAAAGCAATGCGTAGCGAGAAAGCAATGCGTAGCGAGAAAGCAATGCGTAGCGACAAAGCAATGCGTAGCGAGTAAACCAATGCGTAGCGAGGAAGCAATGCGTAGGAACTTGGACATGGACGAAAATGTTCCAATCGTGTAAAGCAATCCGTAGGGAACTCTTGCAATGCGCAGTGAGTAAAGCAATGCGTAGGGTGTAAAGCAATACGTAGCCGTATACTTTCGTACCAAATGTCATAGGGACAGTGGGAATCTCGATAATCCAATCGAACGGGGTATCAGATGGAAGCCCGGGCTACGCTGAGACAGAGGAGAGCCGAATCGACCACCGCCGTTCTACCGCGAGAACGGAAACGCGGTCGCTAACCCACGTTGAGGAAAAACAATGCGTAGCGAGAAAGCAATGCGTAGCGAGAAAGCAATGCGTAGCGGGAAAGCAATGCGTAGCGAGGAAGCAATGCCTAGCGAGGAAGCAATGCGTAGCGAGTAAAGCAATGCGTAGCGAGAAAACAATGCATAGCGAGTAAAACAATGCGTAGCGAGTAAAGCAATGCGCAGCGAGAAAGCAATGCGTAGCGACAAAGCAATGCGTAGCGAGAAAGCAATGCGTAGCGAGAAAGCAATGCGTAGGAAGTAGGACTTGGACGAAAATGTTCCAATCGTTTAAAGCAATCCGTAGGGAACTATTGCAATGCGTAGCGGGATAGCAATGCGTAGCGAGGAAGCAATGCGTAGCGAGTAAAGCAATGCGTAGCGACAAAGCAATGCGTAGCGAGAAAGCATTGCGTAGCGAGAAAGCAATGCGTAGGAAGTAGGACTTGGACGAAATTGTTCCAATCGTTTAAAGCAATCCGTATGGAATTATTGCAATGCGTAGCGGGAAAGCAATGCGCAGTGAGTAAAGCAATGCGTAGCGAGAAAGCAATGCGCAGCGAGTAAAGCAATGCGTAGCGAGTAAGCTATGCGTAGGGAGTAAAGCAATACGTAGCCGTATACTTTCGTACCAAATGCCGTAGGGACAGTGGGAATCTCGATAATCCAATCGAACGGGGTATCAGATGGAAGCCCGGGCTACGCTGAGACAGAGGAGAGCCGAATCGACCACCGCCGTTCTACCGCGAGAACGGAAACGCGGTCGCTAACCCTCGTTGAGGAAAAACAATGCGTAACGAGAAAGCAATGCGTAGCGGGAAAGCAATGCGTAGCGAGAAAGCAATGCGTAGCGAGAAAGCAATGCGTAGCGAGAAAGCAATGCGTAGCGAGAAAGCAATGCGTAGCGAGAAAGCAATGCGTAGGAAGTAGGACTTGGACGAAATTGTTCCAATCGTTTAAAGCAATCCGTAGGGAACTATTGCAATGCGTAGCGGGAAAGCAATGCGTAGCGAGGAAGCAATGCGTAGCGAGAAAGCAATGCGTAGCGGGAAAGCAATGCGTAGCGGGAAAGCAATGCGTAGCGAGAAAGCAATGCGTAGCGAGAAAGCAATGCGTAGCGAGAAAGCAATGCGTAGGAAGTAGGACTTGGACGAAAATGTTCCAATCGTTTAAAGCAATCCGTAGGGAACTATTGCAATGCGTAGCTGGAAAGCAATGCGTAGCGAGGAAGCAATGCGTAGCGAGTAAAGCAATGCGTAGCGACAAAGCAATGCGTAGCGAGAAAGCAATGCGTAGGAAGTAGGACTTGGACGAAAGTGTTCCAATCGTTTAAAGCAATCCGTAGGGAACTATTGCAATGCGTAGCGGGAAAGCAATGCGCAGCGAGTAAAGCAATGCGTAGCGAGAAAGCAATGCGTAGCGAGAAAGCAATGCGTAGCGGGAAAGCAATGCGTAGGAAGTAGGACTTGGACGAAAATGTTCCAATCGTGTAAAGCAATCCGTAGGGAACTATTGCAATGCGTATTGAGTAAAGCAATGCGTAGCGAGAAAGCAATGCGCAGCGAGTAAAGCAATGCGTAGCTAGGCAGCAATGCGTAGGAATATATAATTGGAAGAAAAATTTATGTGCGAGCCATAAATAGAAAAGTAATGTGAGAGGGGTCGAAAGTTGGGGGCTGTTGCATGGCCTAGCGCGTAGATCAAATTTAAGCTCGCGCATAACTTCCGGCTCCTCGCGTATAACATTCGGCTCCTCGCGCATAACTTGGCGGGATCTAAAGCGCTGCTCGGACGTACGCCCTGGGCAGCGTGACCCTCTAAAGCAAATTTTCGAGCTCGCACATAACCTTCGGCTCCTCGCGCATAACTTTCGGCTCCTCGCGCATAACGTTCGGCTCCTCGCGCATAACTTGACGGGATCTTAAGCGCTGCTCGGACGTACGCCCTGGGCAGCGTGACGCTCTAAAGCAAATTTTCGAGCTCGCACATAACTTTCGGCCGCTCGCGCATAACTTTCGGATGCTCGCGCATAACATTCGGCTCCTCGCGCATAACATTCGGCTCCTCGCGCATAACTTTTGCCTCCTCGCGCATTACATTGGGGCCTCGCACATAACTTTCGGCTCCTCGCGCATAACATTGGTAGGCTCGCACATAACACTCGGCTCCTCGCGCATAACTTTCGGCTCCTCGCGCATAACGTTCGGCTCCTCGCGCATAACCTGGCGGGATCTTAAGCGCTGCTCGGATGTACGCCCTGGGAAGCGTGACGCTCTAAAGCAAATTTTCGAGCTCGCGCATAACCTTCGGCTCCTCGCGCATAACTTTCGGCTCCTCGCGCATAACGTTCGGCTCCTCGCGCATAACTTGACGGGATCTTAAGCGCTGCTCGGACGTACGCCCTGGGCAGCGTGACGCTCTAAAGCAAATTTTCGAGCTCGCACATAACTTTCGGCCGCTCGCGCATAACTTTCGGATGCTCGCGCATAACATTCGGCTCCTCGCGCATAACATTCGGCTCCTCGCGCATAACTTTTGCCTCCTCGCGCATTACATTGGGGCCTCGCACATAACTTTCGGCTCCTCGCGCACAACATTGGTAGGCTCGCACATAACACTCGGCTCCTCGCGCATAACTTTCGGCTCCTCGCGCATAACGTTCGGCTCCTCGCGCATAACCTGGCGGGATCTTAAGCGCTGCTCGGATGTACGCCCTGGGAAGCGTGACGCTCTAAAGCAAATTTTCGAGCTCGCGCATAACCTTCGGCTCCTCGCGCATAACTTTCGGCTCCTCGCGCATAACGTTCGGCTCCTCGCGCATAACTTGACGGGATCTTAAGCGCTGCTCGGACGTACGCCCTGCGCAGCGTGACCCTCTAACGCACATTTTCGAGCTCGCGCATAACTTTCGACTCCTCGCGCATAACATTCGGCTCCTCGCGCATAACCTTCGGCTCCTCGCGCATAACTTGGCGGGATCTTAAGCGCTGCTCGGACGTACGCCCTGGGCAGCGCGACGCTCTAAAGCAAATTTTCGAGCTCGCACATAACTTTCGGCCGCTCGCGCATAACTTTTCGGATGCTCGCGCATAACATTCGGCTCCTCGCGCATAACCTTCGGCTCCTCGCGCATAAATTGGCGGGATCTTAAGCGCTGCTCGGACGTACGCCCTGGGCAGCGTGACGCTCTAAAGCAAATTTTCGAGCTCGCACATAACTTTCGGCCGCTCGCGCATAACATTCGGCTCCTCGCGCATAACCTTCGTCTCCTCGCGCGTAACTTGGCGGGATCTTAAGCGCTGCTCGGACGTACGCCCTGGGCAGCGTGACCCTCTAACGCAAATTTTAGAGCTCGCGCATGACTTTCGGCTGCTCGCGCATAACATTCGGCTCCTCGCGCATAACCGTCGGCTCCTCGCGCATAACTTGGCGGGATCTTAAGCGCTGCTCGGACGTACGCCCTGGGCAGCGTGACGCTCTAAAGCAAATTTTCGAGCTCGCACATAACTTTCGGCCGCTCGCGCATAACTTTCGGATGCTCGCGCATAACATTCGGCTCCTCGCGCATAACCTTCGTCTCCTCGCGCGTAACTTGGCGGGATCTTAAGCGCCGCTCGGACGTACGCCCTGGGCAGCGTGACCCTCTAACGCAAATTTTAGAGCTCGCGCATGACTTTCGGCTGCTCGCGCATAACATTCGGCTCCTCGAGCATAACTTTTGCCTCCTCGCGCATTACATTTGGACCTCGCACATAACTTTCGGCTCCTCGCGCATAACATTGGTAGGCTCGCACATAACACTCGGCTCCTCGCGCATAACTTGGCGGGATCTTAAGCGCTGCTCGGACGTACGCCCTGGGCAGCGTGACGCTCTAAAGCAAATTTTCGAGCTCGCACATAACTTTTGGCCGCTCGCGCATAACTTTCGGATGCTCGCGCATAACATTCGGCTCCTCGCGCATAACCTTCGTCTCCTCGCGCATAACATTGGTAGGCTCGCACATAACACTCGGCTCCTCGCGCATAACCTTCGGCTCCTCGCGCATAACTTGGCGGGATCTTAAGCGCTGCTCGGACGTACGCCCTGGGCAGCGTGACCCTCTAACGCAAGTTTTCGAGCTCGCGCATGACTTTCGGCTGCTCGCGCATAACATTCGGCTCCTCGCGCATAACCTTCGGCTCCTCGCGCATTACATTTGGACCTCGCACATAACTTTCGACCGCTCGCGCATAACTTTCGGATGCTCGCGCATAACATTCGGCTCCTCGCGCATAACCTTCGTCTCCTCGCGCGTAACTTGGCGGGATCTTAAGCGCTGCTCGGACGTACGCCCTGGGCATCGTGACCCTCTAACGCAAATTTTCGAGCTCGCGCATGACTTTCGGCTGCTCGCGCATAACATTCGGCTCCTCGCGCATAACTTTTGCCACCTCGCGCATTACATTTGGACCTCGCACATAACTTTCGGCTCCCCGCGCATAACATTGGTAGGCTCGCACATAACACTCGGCTCCTCGCGCATAACTTTCGGCTCCTCGCGCATAACTTTTGCCTCCTCGCGCATAACTATAGAGTAACGTGGATGTGCTCGCGCATAACATTGATAGGCTCGCACATAACTTCCGTAAGGGAGCACAGTTGCAACGTTCATGTTCGTAAAGTCGATTGAGATTGATTGGTCCAGAGGGACTTTCCCCAATATGCCGCAATGTATTTAACCATCCGGCGCCGAAGGCCTGTCCGTCCGATCGGTATATGTAAGAGAGGTGGTCTCCGGCTACTGCCGGGGCGAGCCGATGTTCTATGTCATTCACAGCATTACCGCGGGTCGGTGTCTTTGACCGAATGGCCCTTATGCGGTGGGCGCCCAAGGCGTTTTCAGATCGTTTCTCTTATTTGAGCATACGATAATCACAGAGCATCGACTCACTCGATTCCGAGCGAGAATAAAAATCTCACACTCACGAACGGCGAACTCGTTTCGCTGACCAAGACGATAAATTGACTCTAAGTCTAACGTCGGGTATATTTCTCTTATTATTTTGAGAGACTGTTTGAAATTGAACGATAACTCCCGCGGTGTCGCTACGTTCATAGGGCCGACGTAGCGTACCGTGCATACCGAGCTCGGCCGTCTCCTTGTTCGCAGGGGGATGCTCGTGTCTCTTGGTAAATGTCCAAAGCAAAGATGTGCCCACGGTTCGTTCGGTCTCTCAGACCGGCGCAACCATGGCGTGCACTTGTCGACGACACTGACACGTTAAGCGTGTACGGAGTGTGTCGTTGGTTCTCCATTGCGCGAGTTCCGACGTTCGACACTGCCGCGCGCGTGTGCTCGGGTCGCTCGTAAGTGACGCTAAATTCTCTAGCATCCATCGAGCCGTCTCGTGCGTGCGTGCGCAAATAGCTTTTGCGCTCTTCACGAACTCGACGAAGCTCCCTGGTTGATCCTGCCAGTAGTCATATGCTTGTCTCAAAGATTAAGCCATGCATGTCTCAGTGCATGCCGTATTAAGGTGAAACCGCGAATGGCTCATTAAATCAGTTATGGTTCCTTAGATCGTACCCACATTTACTTGGATAACTGTGGTAATTCTAGAGCTAATACATGCAAACCAGAGTCCCGACCAGAGATGGAAGGGACGCTTTTATTAGATCAAAACCAATCGGTGGCGGGTTCGCTCGTCCATCGTTTACCTTGGTGACTCTGAATAACTTTGTGCTGATCGCACGGTCTCGCACCGGCGACGCATCTTTCAAATGTCTGCCTTATCAACTGTCGATGGTAGGTTCTGCGCCTACCATGGTTGTAACGGGTAACGGGGAATCAGGGTTCGATTCCGGAGAGGGAGCCTGAGAAACGGCTACCACATCCAAGGAAGGCAGCAGGCGCGCAAATTACCCACTCCCGGCACGGGGAGGTAGTGACGAAAAATAACGATACGGGACTCATCCGAGGCCCCGTAATCGGAATGAGTACACTTTAAATCCTTTAACGAGGATCCATTGGAGGGCAAGTCTGGTGCCAGCAGCCGCGGTAATTCCAGCTCCAATAGCGTATATTAAAGTTGTTGCGGTTAAAAAGCTCGTAGTTGAATCTGTGTGCCACGCTGTTGGTTCATCGCTCGCGATGTTTAACTGACATGATTGTGGGACGTCCTACCGGTGGACTTAGCCTTTCGGGGCGGTCCAACTTGAATCCCATCGCGGTGCTCTTAATCGAGTGTCGAGGTGGGCCGGTACGTTTACTTTGAACAAATTAGAGTGCTCAAAGCAGGCTATGTTCGCCTGAATACTGTGTGCATGGAATAATGGAATAGGACCTCGGTTCTATTTTGTTGGTTTTCGGAACCCCGAGGTAATGATTAATAGGGACAGATGGGGGCATTCGTATTGCGACGTTAGAGGTGAAATTCTTGGATCGTCGCAAGACGGACAGAAGCGAAAGCATTTGCCAAAAATGTTTTCATTAATCAAGAACGAAAGTTAGAGGTTCGAAGGCGATCAGATACCGCCCTAGTTCTAACCATAAACGATGCCAGCTAGCGATCCGCCGATGTTCCTCCGATGACTCGGCGGGCAGCTTCCGGGAAACCAAAGCTTTTGGGTTCCGGGGGAAGTATGGTTGCAAAGCTGAAACTTAAAGGAATTGACGGAAGGGCACCACCAGGAGTGGAGCCTGCGGCTTAATTTGACTCAACACGGGAAACCTCACCAGGCCCGGACACCGGAAGGATTGACAGATTGATAGCTCTTTCTTGATTCGGTGGGTGGTGGTGCATGGCCGTTCTTAGTTGGTGGAGCGATTTGTCTGGTTAATTCCGATAACGAACGAGACTCTAGCCTGCTAAATAGGCGTACCTTTTGGTATCTCGAAGGCCCCCGGCTTCGGTCGGGTGGTTTTTACTACCGACGTACTAACAAATCTTCTTAGAGGGACAGGCGGCGTTTAGCCGCACGAGATTGAGCAATAACAGGTCTGTGATGCCCTTAGATGTTCTGGGCCGCACGCGCGCTACACTGAAGGAATCAGCGTGTCCTCCCTGACCGAAAGGCCCGGGTAACCCGCTGAACCTCCTTCGTGCTAGGGATTGGGGCTTGCAATTATTCCCCATGAACGAGGAATTCCCAGTAAGCGCGAGTCATAAGCTCGCGTTGATTACGTCCCTGCCCTTTGTACACACCGCCCGTCGCTACTACCGATTGAATGATTTAGTGAGGTCTTCGGACTGGTGCGCGGCAATTCAGCAATGCATTGCCGATTGTGCCGGGAAGATGACCAAACTTGATCATTTAGAGGAAGTAAAAGTCGTAACAAGGTTTCCGTAGGTGAACCTGCGGAAGGATCATTAACGTTTGCAAAAGCAACACGTTTTTCTTAAAAAGTTTATTTAAAAGAAAAAATAAATAAACACACATGAAAACACATATATTCGAAAGCTATTTTTGCTGAGGGAAGAGAGTATACACGACCCTACTGGCGTCTCTTCGATCGTCCGATCGTATGATCATCGAAAACACTTGTCTCGAAAGCTTGTTCGTTCTTTCTGCCGGACGTGCGCCGACAGGCGGCTCTTTAAGCCGTAGTCGTCTTCCCGTGGATCGTCGTGTAGCTGTTTAGTTACGGGCTTAACGACTTTCATACCAAACACGCGGACGAATAGACGCACGCGAGATGGCCGAGAGGAGAGCATTAAGGTGTTGGAGCGATCGATCGGCGTGCTAGTCGAGAGCCAGTTTCATTTTTTTCTTTCTTCTTTTTTTAGAAAGAAAAAAAGGGGGTCATCTACTTTTTACCTCCGGCGTGGAAATTCGCAGCGGCAACCTCCGTTTACACCGAGCATTAATCTGCTGCGTGTGCGCGCGCTCGCTCGCTCGAAAGTTTTTTGAATATCCGAGAGCGCCGCCGCTAGCCATGTTCGGTTATACGGAACGATTCTCTTGTCCAACTCGAGTATCAAAGGTTTTTAAATGAATATACGCCCGTTAAGACGAATAAAAAGATCCACGTCGATCAGGCAACACGCCGAGCCCAAGTTCTCGCTCGCCTAGCTCTTTGGCGAGATTGAGAATTTTGATGGCACGGCCGGCTCGTTCGCTCCCGCGTTCGGGCCAACCCCTTGCTTTGTCGAGT
>JACCID010000600.1:15000-17500 GCA_018906775.1 Sycophila sp. Sp_5
TTTAACCGAGAGGAACATTTTAAACTAAGGAACGTTGTTTAAACATTTATTCTTCATTATTAAACATTAACAATCACTATCGGGAGGGACTCGATAACGAACATGTGTTATTCTGTCTCTTTTCATATCTCTGTCGCCTGTAATTATTATTATCCCCTCTATCAAAGATAACATTGTTCCTCTTTCTAAGAGGAACAATTTCCACCCCATCACTTTATTTAAACATTCCATTTTCGTTTAAACATTGAAGCTAAGAAGGTCATCTCGGTGGAAACTGACAAAGGCCGATAACTCATCTTCTCCCTCTCTTTAAATCACTGTGTAAGTCAAATAAATTATCTCGGTCCATAATGACCAATGATATGCCTCTGCCTGTCTCCCCTTTTTCTATCATTCTGCATCTTTTGCTCTATCCCTTCTGTATCTCCGATCAATGAGTCTAATTTTTCTACGCAGGAAATAGTGTTACGCAGGAAATAGTGTTCATCACCCCAAACGAATATATCTCAATAGGATTTATTGTAAAGAGATATATTCCTCATGTCTATAATTGGCCTAACAATCTATCTGAGATAAAATTGACTATCTTGAGATACTCTCTCATCTTTCTTTCTATACCTTTCCCCCCCTTTATCATCATCCTTATTTGGATATCTCTCTTAACTATCTATACCTCAGATATTGTTCTACTATCCCTACGAATGGAAACACACCCAACTCTCTTTCTTAGATAGATGAGGTAAATCTTTTTCTGTTGCTTATATTCTAACATTTCATCCATGTGTCTGAATACAACCAAAGCACAATTACCTCAGAATGTCCTATATTGATCTAAATATAGACCCAGGAATCACAACTCTGCCTACTGTCGCTCAGTCATCTCTCAAGCAAAGGCAAACTTAAAACTTAAACCCACATTGCTGCTGCTACCCATCTTCTCTACCCTAGACGCATGTCTGGGCCTATCATATAGGACCATGGGTCTGGTTGGGTTATCTGGCGTTCCTCCAGGAGCGCGACAGGCGATCCCCCGTGGTATACCTCGAGGAGGTACCACAACCCCTGTTGACTTGAGGCTCGCTGTGCCCTTCTAGACCACGAGAGCGCCTCCAGGAGCGCGTTGGGCGATCCCCCGTGGCTCACCTCGAGGAGGTACCACAACCCCCAACGACTTGAGGAGTTCCAAAGTGGGACTATATGGGTCGGCTTTAGGCTTGTCTCTTGTCTCCTGTCAGTGCTCTCCCTGGATTTGTATCTCGTCGTAATACTTATATATACGCATATGCCTACTGTCGCTCAGTCATCTTTCGAGCAAAGGCAAACTCAATCCCATTCTGTTGCTGTCTCTTATCTTTTCTGCACTGAGTACATGTCTGGGCCTATCATACAGAACCATGGGTCTGGTTGGGTTATTTGGCGTTCCTCCAGGAGCGCGACAGGCGATCCCCCGTGGTTTACCTCGAGGAGGTACCACAACCCCTGTCGACTCGAGGTATGCTGTGCCCTTCTAGACCACGAGAGCGCCACCAGGAGCGCGTTGGGCGATCACCCGTGGCTCACCTCGAGGAGGTACCACAACCCCCAACAACTTGAGGCGTTCCAAAGTGGGACTGTGTGGGTGGGCTTTAGGCTTGTCTCCTGTCAGAGCTCTCCCAGGATTTGTATCTCGTCGTAAATTCTTATGTATACGCATATGCCTACTATCGCTCAGTCATCTTTTGAGCAAAGGCAATCTCAATTCCATCCTGTTGCTGCCTCTTATCTTCTCTGCACTGAGTACATGACTGGGCCTATCATATAGAACCATGGGTCTGGTTGGGTTAATTGGCGTTCCTCCAGGAGCGCGACAGGCGATCCCCCGTGGTTTACCTCGAGGAGGTACCACAACCCCTGTCGACTTGAGGTTCGCTGTGCCCTTCTAGACCTCGAGAGCGCCTCCAGGAGCGCGTTGGGCGATCCCCCGTGGCTCACCTCGAGGAGGTACCACAACCCCCAACGACTTGAAGCGTTCCAAAGTGGGACTATATGGGTCGGCTTTAGTCTTGTCTCTTGTCTCTTGTCAGTGCTCTCCCTGTATTTGTATCTCGTCGTAATACTTATATTTACGCATATGCTTACTGTCGCTCAGTCATCTTTAGAGCAAAGGCAAACTCAATCCCATTCTGTTGCTGCCTCTTATCTCTTCTGCACTGAGTACATGTCTGGGCCTGTCATACAGAACCATGGGTCTGGTTGGGTTATCTGGCGTTCCTCCAGGAGCGCGACAGGCGATCCCCCGTGGTTTACCTCGAGGAGGTACCACAACCCCTATCGACTTGAGGTTCGCTGTGCCCTTCTAGACCACGAGAGCGCCTCCAGGAGCGCGTTGGGCGATCCCCCGTGGCTCACCTCGAGGAGGTACCACAACCCCCAACGACTTGAGGCGTTCCAAAGTGGGACTGTATGGGTCGGCTTTAGTCTTGTCTCTTGTCTCTTGTCAGTGCTCTCCCTGGATTTGTAT
>JACCID010000600.1:22500-26483 GCA_018906775.1 Sycophila sp. Sp_5
AACGAGTTCCGACGGAGCAAAGCAATGCGTAGCAAATTGGACTTGGAAGAAAAATCTATGTGCGAGCCATGAAAAGTTATGCGCGAGGAGGCGAAAGTTATGCGCGAGCGAGTAAAAGTTATGCGCGAGGAGCCGAAAGTTATGTGCGAGCGAGGAAAGGTTATGCGCGAGGAGCCGAAAGTTATGTGCGAGCCCGGAAAAGTTATGCGCGAGGAGCCGAAATTTATGTGCGAGCGACTAGCGAAATAAGCAATGCTTAGGGACCATTGCATTGGGCCTGACCGTAGGCTGATCGCGCCAAAATTATCCCAGAATGCCGTCGGGTCGGTGGGGATATCGATAATCCACTAGAGCAAGTTATCAGACTGAAGCCTAGGCCACGCTTAGACGAAGGTGTGCCGAATTGACCACCGCCGTTCTACCGCGAGAACAAAAACGCGGGCGCTAACCCCCGGTGCGGGAGAGGAATGCGCAGGGAAAGCAAAGCGGAGCGACAAGGCAATGCGTAGCGAGGAAGCAATGCGTAGCGAGTAAAGCAATGCGTAGCGAGAAACCAATGCGTAGCGAGAAAGCAATGCGTAGCGACAAAGCAATGCGTAGCGAGAAAACAATGCTTAGCGAGTAAAGCAATGCGTAGCGAGAAAGCAATGCGTAGCGAGAAAGCAATGCGTAGCGACAAAGCAATGCGTAGCGAGTAAACCAATGCGTAGCGAGGAAGCAATGCGTAGGAAGTTGGACTTGGACGAAAATGTTCCAATCGTGTAAAGCAATCCGTAGGGAACTCTTGCAATGCGTAGCGAGAAAACAATGCTTAGCGTGTAAAGCAATGCGTAGCGAGAAAGCAATGCGTAGCGAGAAAGCAATGCGTAGCGACAAAGCAATGCGTAGCGAGTAAACCAATGCGTAGCGAGGAAGCAATGCGTAGGAAGTTGGACTTGGGCGAAAATGTTCCAATCGTGTAAAGCAATCCGTAGGGAACTCTTGCAATGCGTAGTGAGTAAAGCAATGCGTAGCGAGAAAGCAATTCGCAGCGAGAAAGCAATGCGTAGCGAGAAAGCAATGCGTAGCGAGAAAGCAATGCGTAGCGAGAAAGCAATGCGTAGCGACAAAGCAATGCGTAGCGAGTAAACCAATGCGTAGCGAGGAAGCAATGCGTAGGAAGTTGGACTTGGACGAAAATGTTCCAATCGTGTAAAGCAATCCGTAGGGAACTCTTGCAATGCGTAGTGAGTAAAGCAATGCGTAGCGAGAAAGCAATGCGCAGCGAGAAAGCAATGCGTAGCGAGTAAAGCAATGCGTAGCGAGAAAGCAATGCGTAGCGACAAAGCAATGCGTAGCGAGGAAGCAATGCGTAGTGAGTAAAGCAATGCGTAGCGAGAAAGCAATGCGCAGCGAGTAAAGCAATGCGTAGCGAGTAAGCTATGCGTAGGGAGTAAAGCAATACGTAGCCGTATACTTTCGTACCAAATGCCGTAGGGACAGTGGGAATCTCGATAATCCAATCGAACGGGGTATCAGATGGAAGCCCGGGCTACGCTGAGACAGAGGAGAGCCGAATCGACCACCGCCGTTCCACCGCGAGAACGGAAACGCGGTCGCTAACCCACGTTGAGGAAAAACAATGCGTAGCGAGAAAGCAATGCGTAGCGAGTAAAGCAATGCGTAGCGAGAAAGCAATGCGTAGCGAGAAAGCAATGCGTAGCGACAAAGCAATGCGTAGCGAGTAAACCAATGCGTAGCGAGGAAGCAATGCGTAGGAACTTGGACATGGACGAAAATGTTCCAATCGTGTAAAGCAATCCGTAGGGAACTCTTGCAATGCGCAGTGAGTAAAGCAATGCGTAGGGTGTAAAGCAATACGTAGCCGTATACTTTCGTACCAAATGTCATAGGGACAGTGGGAATCTCGATAATCCAATCGAACGGGGTATCAGATGGAAGCCCGGGCTACGCTGAGACAGAGGAGAGCCGAATCGACCACCGCCGTTCTACCGCGAGAACGGAAACGCGGTCGCTAACCCACGTTGAGGAAAAACAATGCGTAGCGAGAAAGCAATGCGTAGCGAGAAAGCAATGCGTAGCGGGAAAGCAATGCGTAGCGAGGAAGCAATGCCTAGCGAGGAAGCAATGCGTAGCGAGTAAAGCAATGCGTAGCGAGAAAACAATGCATAGCGAGTAAAACAATGCGTAGCGAGTAAAGCAATGCGCAGCGAGAAAGCAATGCGTAGCGACAAAGCAATGCGTAGGAAGTAGGACTTGGACGAAAATGTTCCAATCGTTTAAAGCAATCCGTAGGGAACTATTGCAATGCGTAGCGGGATAGCAATGCGTAGCGAGGAAGCAATGCGTAGCGAGTAAAGCAATGCGTAGCGACAAAGCAATGCGTAGCGAGAAAGCATTGCGTAGCGAGAAAGCAATGCGTAGGAAGTAGGACTTGGACGAAATTGTTCCAATCGTTTAAAGCAATCCGTATGGAATTATTGCAATGCGTAGCGGGAAAGCAATGCGCAGTGAGTAAAGCAATGCGTAGCGAGAAAGCAATGCGCAGCGAGTAAAGCAATGCGTAGCGAGTAAGCTATGCGTAGGGAGTAAAGCAATACGTAGCCGTATACTTTCGTACCAAATGCCGTAGGGACAGTGGGAATCTCGATAATCCAATCGAACGGGGTATCAGATGGAAGCCCGGGCTACGCTGAGACAGAGGAGAGCCGAATCGACCACCGCCGTTCTACCGCGAGAACGGAAACGCGGTCGCTAACCCTCGTTGAGGAAAAACAATGCGTAACGAGAAAGCAATGCGTAGCGGGAAAGCAATGCGTAGCGAGAAAGCAATGCGTAGCGAGAAAGCAATGCGTAGCGAGAAAGCAATGCGTAGCGAGAAAGCAATGCGTAGGAAGTAGGACTTGGACGAAATTGTTCCAATCGTTTAAAGCAATCCGTAGGGAACTATTGCAATGCGTAGCGGGAAAGCAATGCGTAGCGAGGAAGCAATGCGTAGCGAGAAAGCAATGCGTAGCGGGAAAGCAATGCGTAGCGGGAAAGCAATGCGTAGCGAGAAAGCAATGCGTAGCGAGAAAGCAATGCGTAGCGAGAAAGCAATGCGTAGGAAGTAGGACTTGGACGAAAATGTTCCAATCGTTTAAAGCAATCCGTAGGGAACTATTGCAATGCGTAGCTGGAAAGCAATGCGTAGCGAGGAAGCAATGCGTAGCGAGTAAAGCAATGCGTAGCGACAAAGCAATGCGTAGCGAGAAAGCAATGCGTAGGAAGTAGGACTTGGACGAAAGTGTTCCAATCGTTTAAAGCAATCCGTAGGGAACTATTGCAATGCGTAGCGGGAAAGCAATGCGCAGCGAGTAAAGCAATGCGTAGCGAGAAAGCAATGCGTAGCGAGAAAGCAATGCGTAGCGGGAAAGCAATGCGTAGGAAGTAGGACTTGGACGAAAATGTTCCAATCGTGTAAAGCAATCCGTAGGGAACTATTGCAATGCGTATTGAGTAAAGCAATGCGTAGCGAGAAAGCAATGCGCAGCGAGTAAAGCAATGCGTAGCTAGGCAGCAATGCGTAGGAATATATAATTGGAAGAAAAATTTATGTGCGAGCCATAAATAGAAAAGTAATGTGAGAGGGGTCGAAAGTTGGGGGCTGTTGCATGGCCTAGCGCGTAGATCAAATTTAAGCTCGCGCATAACTTCCGGCTCCTCGCGTATAACATTCGGCTCCTCGCGCATAACTTGGCGGGATCTAAAGCGCTGCTCGGACGTACGCCCTGGGCAGCGTGACCCTCTAAAGCAAATTTTCGAGCTCGCACATAACCTTCGGCTCCTCGCGCATAACTTTCGGCTCCTCGCGCATAACGTTCGGCTCCTCGCGCATAACTTGACGGGATCTTAAGCGCTGCTCGGACGTACGCCCTGGGCAGCGTGACGCTCTAAAGCAAATTTTCGAGCTCGCACATAACTTTCGGCCGCTCGTCGCATAA
>JACCID010000601.1:0-26478 GCA_018906775.1 Sycophila sp. Sp_5
AATGCATTGATGGTCGGATTGAAATTTCCCATTACTTTTGTAATGTGTAATGGTCCGTTCGAAATTACCCATTACTTTTGTAATGCGTAATGGTCAGCTCGAAAATTTCCATTACTTTTGTAATGGGTAATGGCCGAAAAAAAAGTATCATTACATTTGTAACGCATTAATGGTCAGCTCGAAATTTCCCATTACTTTTGTAATGTGTAATGGTCGGCTCGAAATTTCCCATTACTTTTGTAATGTGTAATGGTCAGCTCGAAATTTCCCATTACTTTTGTAATGTGTAATGGTCGGCTCGAAATTTCCCATTACTTTTGTAATGGGTAATGGTAGAAAAAAAATTAACATTACATTTGTAATGCATTAATGGTCAGCTTGAAATTTCCCATTACTTTTGTAATGGGAAATGGTAGAAAAAAAATTAACATTACGTTTGTAATGCATTGATGGTCGGATTGAAATTTCTTATTACTTTTGTAATGTGTAATGGTCAGTTCGAATTACCCATTACTTTTGTAATGTGTAAGGTCGGCTCGAAATTTCCCATTTCTTTTGTAATGTGTAATGGTCAGCTCGAAATTTTCCATTACTTTTGTAATGGGTAATGGCCGAAAAAAAAGTATCATTACATTTGTAACGCATTAATGGTCAGCTCGAAATTTCCCATTACTTTTGTAAGTGTGTAATGGTCGGCTCGAAATTTCCCATTACTTTTGTAATGTGTAATGGTCAGCTCGAAATTTCCCATTACTTTTGTAATGTGTAATGGTCGGCTCGAAATTTCCCATTACTTTTGTAATGGGTAATGGTAGAAAAAAAATTAACATTACATTTGTAATGCATTAATGGTCAGCTTGAAATTTCCCATTACTTTTGTAATGGGAAATGGTAGAAAAAAAATTAACATTACGTTTGTAATGCATTGATGGTCGGATTGAAATTTCTTATTACTTTTGTAATGTGTAATGGTCAGTTCGAAATTACCCATTACTTTTGTAATGTGTAATGGTCGGCTCGAAATTTCCCATTTCTTTTGTAATGTGTAATGGTCGGCTCGAAATTTCCCATTACTTTTGTAATGGGTAATGGTAGAAAAAAAATTAACATTACATTTGTAATGCATTAATTGTCAGCTTGAAATTTCCCATTACTTTTGTAATGGGAAATGGTAGAAAAAAAATTAACATTACGTTTGTAATGCATTAATGGTCAGCTCGAAATTTCTTATTACTTTTGTAATGTGTAATGGTCGGCTCGAAATTTACCATTTCCCATTTCTTTTGTAATGTGTAATTAACATTACATTTGGTCGGATTGAAATTTTCCATTACTTTTGTAATGGGTAATGGCCGAAAAAACTTTTGTAATTAACATTACATTTGTAATGTAATGGCCGAAAAAAAATTAATTACATTTGTAATGTCAGCTCGAAATTTCCCATTACTTTTGTAATGTGTAATGGTCGGCTCGAAATTTCCCATTACTTTTGTAATGGGTAAAGGCCGAAAAAAAAAGAACATTTACTTTTGTAATGCATTAATGGTCAGCTGAATTTCCCATTACTTTTGTATAATGGTGTAACTTGGTAGCATTGCTGGTCGGATTGAAATTCTTATTACTTTGTATGTTAATGGTCCGTTCGAAATTACCCATTATTTTGTAATGTGTAATGGTCGCTCGAATTTCCCATTCTTTTGTAATGTGTAATCGCTCGAAATTTTCCATACTTTGTATGTAAAAAAAATTAACATTACATTTGTAATGCTTAATTGTCAGCTCGAAATTTCCCATTACTTTGTTGTGTAATGGTAGTTCGTAAATGGTCCATTACCTTTTGAATTAAGGTCGCTCGAATTTCCATTACTTTTGTAATGTGTAATGAGTCAGCTCGAAATTTCCCATTACTTTGTAATGTGTAATGGTCGGCTCGAAATTTCCCATTACTTTTGTAATGTGTAATGGTCAGCTCGAAATTTCCCATTACTTTTGTAATGTGTAAGGGTCAGTTCGAAATTACCCATTACTTTTGTATGTGTAATGGTCGGCTCGAAATTTCCCATTTCTTTTGTAATGTGTAATGGTCAGCTCGAAATTTTCCATTACTTTTGTAATGGGTAATGGCCGAAAAAAATTAACATTACATTTGTAATGCATTAATGGTCAGCTCGAAATTTCCCATTACTTTTGTAATGTGTAATGGTCGGCTTGAAATTTACCATTACTTTTGTAATGGGTAATGGTAGAAAAAAAATTATCATTACATTTGTAATGCATTAATGGTCGGATTGAAATTTCCCATTACTTTTGTATTGTGTAATGGTCAGTTCGAAATTACCCATTACTTTTGTAATGTGTAATGGCCAGCTCGAAATTTCCCATTACTTTTGTAATGTGTAATGGTCGGCTCGAAATTTCCCATTACTTTTGTAATGGGTAATGGCCGAAAAAAAATTAACATTACATTTGTAATGCATTAATGGTCAGCTCGAAATTTCCCATTACTTTTGTAATGTGTAATGGTCGGCTCGAAATTTACCATTACTTTTGTAATGGGTAATGGTAGAAAAAAAATTAACATTACATTTGTAATGCATTAATGGTCGGATTGAAATTTCCCATTACTTTTGTAATGTGTAATGGTCAGTTCGAAATTACCCATTACTTTTGTAATGTGTAATGGTCAGCTCGAAATTTCCTATTACTTTTGTAATGTGTAATGGTCGGCTCGAAATTTCCCATTACTTTTGTAATGTGTAATGGTCAGCTCGAAATTTCCCATTACTTTTGTAATGTGTAATGGTCAGTTCGAAATTACCCATTACTTTTGTAATGTGTAATGGTCGGCTCGAAATTTCCCATTTCTTTTGTAATGTGTAATGGTCAGTTCGAAATTTCCAATTCCTTTTGTAATGCGTAATGGTCAGCTCGAAAATTTCCATTACTTTTGTAATGGGTAATGGCCGAAAAAAAAGTATCATTACATTTGTAATGCATTAATGGTCAGCTCGAAATTTCCCATTTCTTTTGTAATGTGTAATGGTCAGCTCGAAATTTTCCATTACTTTTGTAATGGGTAATGGCCGAAAAAAAATTAACATTACATTTGTAATGCATTAATGGTCAGCTTGAAATTTCCCATTACTTTTGTAATGTGTAATGGTCGGCTCGAAATTTCCCATTACTTTTGTAATGTGTAATGGTCAGCTTGAAATTTTCCATTACTTTTGTAATGTGTAATGGTCGGCTCGAAATTTCCCATTACTTTTGTAATGTTTAATGGTCAGCTCGAATTTTTCCATTACTTTTGTAATGGGTAATGGCCGAAAAAAAATTAACATTACATTTGTAATGCATTAATGGTCAGCTCGAAATTTCCCATTACTTTTGTAATGTGTAATGGTCGGCTCGAAATTTACCATTACTTTTGTAATGGGTAATGGTAGAAAAAAAAATTAACATTACATTTGTAATGCATTAATGGTCAGCTTGAAATTTCCCATTACTTTTGTAATGTGTAATGGTCGGCTCGAAAGGGTACCCCCCGTTAAGATAGTCGAAATGCCCCTGTTCCGGGATTGAAAAATGAGGTTTGGAAGTCTATTCTACATCTATAAAGATAAAGTTTGCCGCGAACCGGACCTACCTAGACCCCTCCTACGCCGTTATATAGCTAAAAAACGGTTGATATCGTTTTTATTTTTTTTCTCCTCAACGAAAAAAGCTAGCGATACGCGGTTGGTGGCATTTTTTTCTGTATAGAGCCTCCTTTTTTGTGATTTTTTTTCAAGGTCATATATATAGTTCTTCTAATATAAAAATCGATTTTTATTTTTTAAATCACTATATCTTTTTTCAGAAGGGGGCTGCAGGGCTGGAATTTTTTTTCAAATTTTTGTTTTCTCTTGAAAAATAAAAAAAAATTTTACCCGAACCGTATTTTCATTGGCGCCATGCTCAAAAATTCAAAAAATCCATTTTTTTAGCAGTTTTTTGTTTCTAGCACGTTTTAGGCTGATTCTATGAAAACACTAATATTTCCATCGTATTCTACGCAAAAAAATACATCGAAAACATGTATCATACTTTTGTTTTTATCACTATTATATCCGGAGAAATCAGCGTTCGAACCTGTGTCTGTATTTATCCATATGCAACGCTTAGAAAATCGAAGGTTGGAATTCAATCATCTATTTCTACTTGTATAATGTTACCGTCGATAATAGTATAATACATGTTTCCGATGTATTTTTTTGTGTAAAACACGATGATGCTGTCTGTTCTATCGTAGAACGTATTTAGAAAGTGCTAGACGCGAAAAATCACTGGAAAAATGGGTTTTCCAATTCTAATGCTTTATAGGTTAGCCACTTGTAATAAAACCAATTGCACCATCATATTCTAAGCGAAAAAATATATCTTATTTATTTCCATGCTATAAAGTATAACCGATTATAGCTGTTCTTAGTTTGAATCTGCTAATCTGTTTGATAACAAAAAGTCGTCAACCAATTGAACTGAATGAATAATCAGTTGCGAAATACTTTTTCTGGAAGTTTATAAAAAATATTTACGCGTTTTTGTATTCAAAAAAACTTACTGATTAATTAATAACTGATTATTTATGATTTATAACTCAAAGAATTAATGCTGTTTATAATTTTAATCAATATTAACAAACAATATTCAATTTCCGATTAGTATTTTCAAATGGTATTACCACAGAAAGCAAGAGCTTATTATTTTTCGTGGTTTATTGTGGTAATATACAATAAATCACGTGTGTGATCCACAATGAACCACGAAAAACATATTGATTGACCTTGAATTCAAAAAAATGTTTGCAGTAAAAGATATTAAGTTAATAAAAAACCGTAGTATTGATTGACTTTATATTTGATAAATAAATAGTAGAATATATTATTTTAGTTGAATGTAACTTTATGTTATATTATAATAGAAACAATTATTTATATCTTACTCTTGTAATGGCAAGTCTAGTTTTATTTTCTAGTTGCACAATAGTTATCTAATATTCAAGGATTCTGATCGTCAATTTATTTTGTGATAACTGCTTTTGTTATTTTTTATTAGTAGCAAAACCAAATATAATTTATAATCAGCATATGTAATGTTTTGACACAAGTGTAATGTTTTGACTCGTATAGTGTATTGATAGATTTTACTATTAAAATTTTAATATTCTTCAGCTTTTTCAACGGTCATAAAATGCAATAAGCTCTTGTATTGGAATATAAATTAAAAAAAATATTTTTTTAAATTAATTGTAAAATTGTTATGAATGTGACGTCCACAAGCATGGCCGTCTTTTTCTTAAAAATTTTAAAATTTTTTGCCTCCCATATGAATCCTAGGAAAACTCCTGTCGGTAAAGAAGAACACTGACAAATCCTACACTCTTTACCCTCTACTACTTTACTTTTTCTTACCTGTTGAATTTCAAGTTACCTTCCGAAAAATTCCCCTAACTGTCCTCATTAAAACTAAAGCAGCAAAACAAGCGTCACCACGCTACACGTGCCGTTTTCCCCAAAATTTTCCATTCCTACGACAAACAAGATAATAAAAACCCTACCATAAAACCCTAGACGCTTGTACGTGCCTGTCGAGTATCCCAGCCGTCTTTCTCTTTTATGACAGCCATAAAACTTAGTAATAATATTTAGTAATAATAACACAGATTATTAAACCATTATTAACAACTAATATTAACTTACTAATGTTATACATCTTTAATTTAAAGAAGCCAAAATATAATTATTTAATTATAAGTTAAGGAATATTGTTATAGTTCATTATTAATTAATTAGTATTAAAACATGATAGCTAAATCATTTTTACCATAAGTTAGTAAATACAATTCAAACCGATCTCTTTTTCTTAATTAAACAAATAATAAATAAACAAATAGAATAGTTAAGAACAAAAATATATGTAAACCAGTCAAAAATCAAGTAGCAACTTCATTCTTTTTTGCAAACTGCATTAAAATTTTAAATATAAGCAGCGCATAAACTTAAAATTGTTAATAACCACCGCTAATAGTTTATTTAATTAACATTCTGTAAATAAGCCCTTGATAAGAGATATCCTCCAAGGAGAGAGAGAGAGAGAGACGCAAGGTCGACCACCCCCACTCTCCAAACCACCGACTGCAGCGCCAACCGCTTCAGCGCTTAACCAATCAAATGCAACAGCCGACACGATCAACCAATGACCGCCCACTATCGAGGCCCAGAATGCGCGCGCCGATTTCCACTAGTCCGCTTGGAGGGAGAAGCCCTTCCAGTCCTTTAAAAGGGGCTGCTTTCTCCGTTTCAAATCAGTACGGATCATTTCTTCAAACCTTTAAGAAGAACCTTGGTAAGGGACGAGCAGCAGGCCTCTTTGAAGTCGATTCCTAACGGGTTGGCTTCATCCAAGCGGACTAAGAATCAGCAGGACCACATCAACTCTCTCTCTCTCTCTCATCCAAGGAATTTCTACTGAAGGCCTTTTTCTAACAAATAAAGAAAAGAGTAAGCATAAAAAAATAACTTTTAAATTAAATAATTTTTCTTCTTTCGAAACGATTTAGAATACCGTTTGGATGTCCACTTAGTTTGGGTACCAAACAACTTGTTAGGTTCACTACCTTAAATATAAGAGAACGTTTCGATTAAATCAACATTTAAATTAAATAATTTTTCTTCTTTCGAAACTGAGCAGCACGCCGGAGCCACCTTAAACTAATAATAAATAATAAATAATATAAATCGAATATTTCAACAGGAATCAATTGGAATGGAGTCTACAAGTGAAGGTTCATCTGCAGTTAAAAAAAGGAAAACTGATGATTCTGAATGCTTCCAATGTGATAAGTATTTACGCCATATACCTGGATCTCATAAAGAAATATTGACTCGCGAAGAGTGTAAAGATATGCACACTAATTATAATATTTATCTGCAAATTGGCGATTTCATTTGTTCAAAATGCAGAAGTAAATTAAGATTGAAAAAAAGTATGGTATCAAAAGATAGTGTTTTTTTCAATGAAGAATCTGTTGATGTTCAAAGTTCTTCTACAAATCAAGAAATTGGGTCTCATCCTTCAGATTCCACTCAAGATCTGTATGAAGACACAACTGGTCTTGAGGAAAGTGCATCACAGTTATCGATCGATGAAATTCAATCAAATCAGAAATCGTCAGAGCAAAGTCAAATTAGTCAAAGTCAACACGACGAGTGTATTACAAGCACACAATCAACTGAGAGTAATAATTCCACTTTTTTGTTGATTGAAACTATACCTGTTGAAACAGTAAGTATGTCATTCTCAAGAACAATCGCAAGTCATGCATACTGTTTCATGTGCAAATCGCTAGAAGATTTAAAGGATGTACCTTTTGATGCGCGCATGCAAGTTTTTGTGAAAAGACAAATTTTCATTCCTAGACGAAATAGGTGTTGCAAGAAACATTTGATAAAAAATAGATTTTATGAAGATGATTTGGCTGCCATAGAAATAGTGACACATGAATCATTAATAGAAACTTCAGAATTAGGAAAATTCTTGGGTGCTTTATCAGATCGCGTCGATTATCGATTTTTAGATCAATTCAACGAAGAACAGATGTCTGAAGAAAGGGTTAAAGCTTTGACAGGTTATACATGGGATAACATATTTGAATTAAAAGAACTCATGACTTCAATGCGCAATTCAGAAAATCGAAATGTCCTACAAGCACTAGTCACATTCTTACTCAAACTGAGGACTGGTAATTCAGATCGATGTGTTGGGGCTATACTTGATGTATCTGAAAAAAAAATTCAAAAAAATATTGATGCAGTATTAAAGTGTTTTGAAAAAGATATTTTACCAAAATACTTTGGATATCAAGCTCATTCTAGAGAATTTTATATCAGTCAAACATCACCAGTAGCAAAGATACTGCACAATTTAGAAAATCGGTTAGCTTTGATATGCGATGGTACTTATCTACGCCACCAAAAAAGTGCTAACAACGCATACCAAAGAAAATCATACTCTGTGCAGAAAAAAAGCCCATTAGTTAAGCCTTTCACGATCACTATTACTAATGGCTATATAGTTTATACTGCTGGGCCATTTAATGCTAATAAAAATGATGCAACAATATTAAATGAATTATTGGAATCACCTGGAGGTCTTAATAGTATATTAAAAGAAGGAGATGTTTTTTTCCTGGACAGAGGTTTCCGAGATGTTGTATCTTTATTGGAAGAAAGAAAATTCCAAGTGTTTATGCCAGCTTTAAAAGGCAAAAAAAACCAGTTGTCGGACGAACAATCAAATGCATCTCGATTTGTGACAAAAATAAGATGGGTAGTTGAAGCGATTCATGGGATCATTGGTCAGAAATGCAAACTTCTACACAATCAATTGCATAATTCTCTCCTACACAATGCTCATTTGTATTGTCAGATTGCTTGCTTTTTACAGAATCGCTTTGGGAAACGTTTGAATTCAGATGCGGAGTTAATGGAACCAATTATTGAAAGAATGCATCTTAGAAAAGGATTGAAGAATACTTTTGCTAGTTTCGTAGCAGAACAAAATTGGAACCGAAAAACTGTACCGTTCCATAATATATCTTCTGATGATCTAGATGATTTCCCAGAAATGACTATTAATGATCTTAAAATATTTTTCACGGGTTCCTATCAACTTGCGCAAGCAATATCTTATCTAGCTGAGATGATAACAGAAAAAAACACATTAGATCTTCAGTGTGTTAAAGTAGATCCACATATTATCAAATTCGAAGTAAAATCACGTCACTGTAATGCCAAGATGTATAAGTGTTATGTCCATTATCAACCTCAAACCATTGGTATCAGTGGTATTAAACAATATTGTTGTAACTGTGCCAATGGTAATAGAACAGTTGGTTCTTGTTTGCATGTTGCTGCAATTATTTATTACTTGTCATACGGAAGATATTTATCGAGAACAATTAAGCCAGCAGAAAATCTCACCACTCTATTTGACTTCAAAGAAATCGTTCCTGTTATAAATGAAGATAGCGACGAGGATTAAGTTGATAATTTTAACATCTGAATATGTACTGGTAGATCAAATAAATATTTATTTTTTAATCCTGTGCCATTTATTTAAATTATTTATAACAGAATATTACTAATTATATTCCTACGCTTAGTTTCTGAACGTGGTTGTCAAATAATTTCCGAATTATTTGGCGGAACTATAATGACAAATCAGATTCAGTAATAAAATCACGCTTAGCGTTGAAACAAAAATTTATTCTGGTATACAAAGATTGATTTTTATTGACGATTACTCATAATCTATTAAATGATAATACTAATGATCAAATTATACATATTTTTATGTATTTTTTCGCTTAGAATATGATGGTGCAATTGGTTTTATTACAAGTGGCTAACCTATAAAGCATTAGAATTGGAAAACTCCATTTTTCCAGTGATTTTTCGCGTCTAGCACTTTCTAAATACGTTCTACGATAGAACAGACAGCATCATCGTGTTTTACACAAAAAAATACATCGGAAACATGTATTATACTATTATCGACGGTAACATTATACAAGTAGAAATAGATGATTGAATTCCAACCTTCGATTTTCTAAGCGTTGCATATGGGTAAATACAGACACAGGTTCGAACGCTGATTTCTCCGGATATAATAGTGATAAAAACAAAAAGTATGATACATGTTTTCGAATGTATTTTTTTGCGTAGAATACGATGGAAATATTAGTGTTTTCATAGAATCAGCCTAAAACGTGCTAGAAACAAAAAACTGCTAAAAAAATGGATTTTTTGAATTTTTGAGCATGGCGCCAATGAAAATACGGTTCGGGTAAAATTTTTTTTTATTTTTCAAGAGAAAACAAAAATTTGAAAAAAAATTCCAGCCCTGCAGCCCCCTTCTGAAAAAAGATATAGTGATTTAAAAAATAAAAATCGATTTTTATATTAGAAGAACTATATATATGACCTTGAAAAAAAATCACAAAAAAGTAGGCTCTATACAGAAAAAAATGCCACCAACCGCGTATCGCTAGCTTTTTTCGTTGAGGAGAAAAAAAAAATAAAAACGATATCAACCGTTTTTTAGCTATATAACGGCGTAGGAGGGGTCTAGGTAGGTCCGGTTGGCGGCAAACTTTATCTTTATAGATGTAGAATAGACTTCCAAACCTCATTTTTCAATCCCGGAACAGGGGCATTTCGACTATCTTAACGGGGGGTACCATTTTATATTCACTAGAGTCAAACGAAGTAACATTTGCATTATGGAAAACGGGTCAATTAAAAGTATGTGGATCCCCATTATCACGCACCGAGCATCCGAAATTATTTATTGTAGAAGATGCAAAAGAAGACGGATTTGTAAAAAAAATACCTACATCAGCCACCAACATAGATATGTTCGCCTTTGTAAATTCGAAATTTTTATATTTTGAAAAATATGTGAGAAAACAAGTCATACAAATGTATTATGATATCTTGAGACATAAATGCGAACTTGAAAGTAAAATCATGGATCAAGCTTTAGCATTAGCCACTATTGCACCAGAAGAAGTAGTAGTTTATTAAAATGCATACGAGTTGAAGTAAAAAGACGAGACACCGAAGGAGAATGCTTCTAACAATTGCCAGTATCAAGGGAAGGAGAAAATTATTTTTTATCACCCCGAACACACATACTAATTCGAACCGGAAGACAAGTTTCCTGCGATAAAGGGTTACCAATTATGTATAAAATCAATGAATACTGGTATAAATTATTGCCTGATCCTGTAGAAGTCAAAATGCCCGAAGTTTTGACGCCCCAAACTTGACCTACATGAAAATACGTAAGCCCAGAAACACTAGCAATCAGTGGAATTTATTCACAAAATGATTTAAACAGACTACAAGACAGAATTTTATTTCCTATTGAAAGAAATGCGGTTGTTAATAAAATAGCGTTGGGAATGACGGGACGTGCGATTAACTCCGAAGGCATGACAATTGGAAATTTATTTAATCAAGAGACTTTATCAAAAATCGCTGAATCTGCTTGGGAAAAAATGTGGACAAAATTTTTAACATTTGGAACAGCTAGTGCAGGAATAATAGGAATAATCATAGCCTGCCGGTTTATTAAATTAGTAATAGATACGGTAATCCATGGATATGAATTATATAGGGGCAATATGGAATTCGGTTACGCAATTATTATTACATTTAGGACAAAAAGAACAAAATAGAGTACAAAGGAAAATACAGCAAGTGGAAGAAACACAAGAGAATAAAGTAGCAGAAGAAAAAATACAAAAAAACGAAGTAAATAATGAGAAATAAAAAATTTACACCAATTTAAATATTAATACCACCTCTTTATAATTACAACAAAAAGAAGCGAACAAAACCTATCACATGGTACATTACTCGCCCAAGGAAATAGAAAAGAATAAACCATTTGACGGAGAAATACCAGGAAATCATCCGGAAGCATACAGAGAATTTCTAAAACATCGCTGTTTTAAACAGAGAGCAGAGATAACATATTTTTATGACGTCAATAATTTTGAATTAGTAATTTGTAATGGATGTATGACAAAATATCAATTTGAAATATCTCCCAGTTTTTCACGACACGAGAATTTACACAATGTTGGAGCGATAGATACACCACCTTTATACTGTGACTTATGCAAAAAAGATATACAAAGTACAAGTCCAGTAATTGAGTGCAGTAGCTGCACGGAATTCTTATTAGAAATACATGTATGCGGGCCTGGGAAAGCTAAGAGAAGAAAATATAAAAAGAAAATAAAAAAAAAGAAGAAAAAGAAAAAAAGTTTTTTTTGTTAAAAATAACACTTACCTAGAGGACGAAGAAGAAGCAGGCGCCGTAACGAGAGGTACCATCGAAAGTCCGGTGTATGACACAGCAGGGGAACAGGGAGGCGCAACCGGCACAGGTGGCCCCGCGAAAGGAAAATCAAGCGGTCTAGACAGTACGGCGGCAAGGGAACCATTATAAACTGGTCCCAAAGGCACAACCGGTCTTGAAGGCAAGCCACATCGGTACAACTATTACGGAGCCTCTTAAGAAGAGAGAGAATTTCACAACCCGAGCAACTCATTGTAGGAGTAAAAAGAAAGATCTAATCAAAAGAAGGGACGAGCGACCGTTTTTAAAAGGAAGGGCCCTGGAAGAACAAGAAGAGTGGGAAAATGGAAATCAGGAAACTCGTGTGACAGGGGAGGGGGTCGAAAAACTCACGTTTTTCACCAAAACAATCGAAACATTTTCTAACAAAAAAAAAAGAGAAAAAATAATAATAAATAAATAAATAAACTTTTAAAAAAAATGATAAAAAAAGGTATATGGTTGCTAAGAATTAATTTTTGGGGTATTATAATAACTAATGTTTTAAAAATTTACTCATTTTTAAGGTAAAAATTGAAAGGAAATTTTTCTAATATATTAAGTTTAAAAGTAGAAATCTTTGAGTGGAGACCCATTAGGAAACTTATGTTACTATATTAATATTTAAATACTAATTTTATAATTTTAATTGAACAACGAAAATTTCGGTTTTTATGAACTTTTGCGAAAATATGCATTTTACCACTATATATTTATAATGTAAATTAAGATAATAAGAAATAACAATCATTCCTTTTGCGAACTTTTAACAAAACAACTATATTGATATTTTCTTTTTGTTTATTAACATAGGTAACGATAAAATTTTTGTTTTATACATATTCTTTTTGTAATACATTTTATGAATAACAAATTGTATCTTATTCTTTGTGCGAACTTTTAACAAGTTACGATATTGATATTTTCTTTTTTTTGCTCACATAGGTAATAGAATTTTTGTAATACTTTTTATTAATAACAAATCTTGTCATTTGCGAAAAGTATATATATGTTTTTCCGAATAAGGAACCCAAGAAATCATGTACAAATCATATTAACTAAGATGAGTATAATCTAGTCAAAAACAGCATTATATTTCATATTCACCGCACGGATTGGATTAGAAGGGTGTGGAAAACAACTGTTTACATGTACGAACGACGACCTTTCTACAGAATAATAGAAAGACAATAATGAATAAAAATAGTAGACACGATTCTTTTTACGACATACCAAAATTTCTATATACATCTGTAAAGAAGTGGAACATGTAAAAAGAATACAAAAGGCAATAAAAGAGATGAGGAAGGTTTCCCAACAATACGTCGATATATTAAAATATTTGGAGACAATTTGTAAACGGAAGCTAATCAATATTCAAAGCAAGAAATAGAAACGTACCAAGCGCACCCGTTTTTCTCACGAAATAAGGCCTCAGAAGTGAATCACGGAGGAATTTTATTACACCGAACAATCAAGTTTTCAGCGCATAAAAATAATTTATATTCGAATGCTAATCAATATTCAAGACTCGAAATAGAAAAACACCTCACACAGACACCGTTTATAGGGAATGAGCCCTAAGAGCAGATCACACACCAGCGCAAAATCACATGATTATTCACGTCCGAATTTCTGACAGGAAATGATCATTTGAATTAAGTAGCCGAATTTTCCCAAGAATTGAGAAAAAGAGTGCACTCCACCGGAAATCAATGGAGGGGATTAAGAGAGTATAAAAACCCGAGTCTAAGGGCAAGCATCGTTCAGCCGTATTGAGTCTATACAGCAAGTAATTATCGTCCACGCCAGTCATATCTACGAAGCTACCAGTCTGCACAAGGACGAGCCTCTCCGAGTATCGACAAGAGTACGAGAGACCGCCCGCCGTAGGCTTAAACTCTGGCACGCCGATCAGCCTGCCGGCAAAACGCATAGCAAGGGCAACGGCCTATTCTTTAACATTGGAGGGACGAGGATAGCAGCAGAGACTCCAACATCGGGATAGGCGACTGATCCACCGACGCAACCAAGGAAAGCTGCTATCTACCGTCAACACATAGAAAGAGAGAGAGAGAGAGAGAGAGAGAGAGAAAGCGAGGGAGCGAGCGAGCATCGACACTTTCGGCTCGGAGCAACGAGGGACAGCGGGATCCGCCGCTGCCTGCTGTGACAAGCCGACCCGACCCACCGTATACAAGAATTTACGCATCTCTTTTATTGCGAGGTACATGAATTAATTTTAAAAAGTATTAACTTTAGAACATTGCGCCTTGCGTTTGAAAATTGTATAATCATTGTAATTACACTTAAGGTTTTTAATCATTAAAATTTATAACCTTTGAAATTTTGTGAGTCATGTTTATTTATTTTTCCGAATAAATTTAGCCTATATTCCTTATCCTGGACGTAACACCACTCCCCTCTGCCGACCTTGCTAGCCCGGCTGATCAGAGGATCGTGGATCTTTTGTTCAGTGGTTTTTGCGATAAGGGTTAGCTAAGGGGCTGAACTCAGTATGAATTAATAACTGTTACAAACATATTACCATTACTACATTTTGACAGTAAATAGACATAAAATATTTTTTTTAAACCTTATACGCCTCGTATGCAATAGTTCATATAGTAATCCTAATATGGTTACTATACGAACTATCTCTAAAAATTTCTATTCAAAAGATTCCAACCATTCATTAAAAATATTTTGCATAAACAAGTCGAATCAAGTGACTGAGCATCGGCGATAGAGGAAAAACTGCTAGTTCAATTATTATTACTGTTATTTGTTTGTGTTATTACCAACTATTTAAAATTTACGCAATTATGTCCCAAAAAAAAAAAAAATAAAAAATCGAATTTATTTGCTTTTTTTACATTTTAGAATATCACATATTAATCTTTTAATGACTTTGTCACAAATATTTTCTATAAGTTCAAAAAAAATCTATACAATAAAAAATATAATAAAAAAACTAATTTTTGGCCATTTTTTAAGTATAAATTCCTTTTAACAATAATTTAATTAGTGCTTTTTAAACCAATATGTCTCTTTTTAGGGCCGTAAAGTTTACATCAAAGTTATTTGGAAGAGCATTATCTAGAAGAATTAAAGCTACTGTACTGTACGCTACTGAAACAGGAAAATCGCAAATGTATGCTGATAAACTTGGTGAACTGTTTAGCCATGCCTTTCACTCGCAGGTATCTCACGAAGTTGTTACTTGGCTTATTTTACAAAAACATGTTTTCGTTAAGTTTGGAAAATTCTACTCATGGTTTTTAAAGGGATGACTTATTACTTTTGCTCTTGTTTAAGGGAACAAGCTCACGTTATTATTAAAAAAATTATTTTTTATGTATGTAACGGGGCCGCTTATCAGCACCAACGTCCCACGTTGAAGTTGTGTGCAGCAACTTATTATGTGACACATGTGTAGTGCCGACCGTTACAGATGCCGTGAGAATTCAAACTCCCGGTTTTCTCTAACGATCGATTGAAATTAATATTAAGACATTTATTTCTCTTTAGTCAAAATAAAAGAAAATAATGTCAAGGTTCATCATCGTGTTGGTCGAGATTGATCGCGACCGCGCGCGTAGCTCCAACCGATGCCCTCACGCGTTTGTTGCGCCGCATAAGTACACGCAAGAAACATTCCTCAATACACGTTTGTTCAGGAGGCGCAAACCGCTTTAGGAACTTCGGTGGCTAGGAAATGCTCGATGGTGTCTGGACTGCTCTCCTACTTGACCTCTTGCCTTCCTTCCCCTCACCTGGATCGTTCGTCGACTTGACGCTTGGAAGGTGTTTTAAAATATTTTTTGTCGCGCGGGTATTCATCGACATAGGCAATCGTCAGATTCTAGCTGACCTCGATGTTCTCCGCCCGCCCGTCCATGTGTCGCTCATATTGTCACGCCGGCGAAGCGCAAATATTTAGACTCAGCCCCGGCAGTTTTAAATATTTTTTAACAATTTAAAATTAAAATAAAAGAATACCTGATTTCCTTGTATAAAAAACTCAAATTATTTTTCAAGTTATCAACTGAAGTTTTTAAAGATATTAATTATATTTGTGTCACGGCTAAGTCTAAAATACTCGCGACATGCGAGGGAGGCTAGGGGAGAACTTAAGGGCTGTAGATTTACCGACTGTCACTGAGTTACCCCGTATGAGTATTATTTCACTGCATAATAATACTACGCCAACAGTAAGCTATCGCGTACCAAGGAACGGATGCAATACTATTCAATTGATGAAGTTGTTGTAATAAAGTGGAGACGGACATTCAAATAAAATATCAAGATAGTTTATTAAATATACTAGTACACTATCGAGTATTAGCACGGTGCTTTTCTGTACGGCATCTCATGCCCAACTGACTGACAAGGAGAGGACCAGGCCTTCGGGTCCTGGATTTTCCTGAAATTTGGTACACTTATTCTTTTTCATTTATGAAAATATATGTACATATTGGTTTCAATGAATAGGCCCTGGTTATTCATAAATCACCTGCAACAAATATTTAAATTATTAATTAAAATATTAATATTTTATAAAAATCATTAAAATTTAAGCTCTCTTACTACTACCAATTTATAAATGTATTCCGTAAGAGAAAATAAAGTTACTTTAAAATAAATATAAAATGTTATAACTTATTAAAGATACAGTACTTTACTTATTGGTTTTGCTACTATCGAATGCCATAAATGAAATATTTATGGCGTATTATCCTATGAAATAATTTATCTAAACAGTGAGCTACTGTTAAAAGAAACAACTTATATATTCAGCTGCTATCGACTGCCAGAAATACAATATTTATGGTGTATTATCCCATGAAATAATGTATCCAGTTAGCTGTTATTAAAAGAAACAACAATATTGTTTCTTTTAATAGTAGCTTACTGTTTGGATAAATTATTTCATAGGTTATGTTTATTATCCTTTTATGATGAATGCATACCACCAGCTGGAAAAAAGTAATATCACAAAGAATCATATGTTTATAATTTTAATTAATATTAGAAAAATAATATACGTACCTAATATTACTGGAGCAGAATGTAACACTAGAATATCTATGTAATAATATTTCATATTACATACTGGACACAGAACACAGAATTTATTTCATAGCATAATACGCCATAAATATTTCATTTATGGCATTCGATAGTAGCAAAACCCATAAGTAAGGTACTGTATCTTTAATAAGTTATAACATTTTATATTTATTTTAAAGTAACTTTATTTTCTCTTACGGAATACATTTATAAATTGGTAGTAGTAAGAGAGCTTAAAGTTTAATGATTTTTATAAAATATTAATATTTTAATTAATAATTTAAATATTTGTTGCAGGTGATTTATGAATGACCAGGGCCTATTCATTAAAACCAATATGTACATATATTTTCATAAATGAAAAAGAATAAGTGTACCAAATTTCAGGAAAATCCAGGACCCGAAGGCCTGGTCCTCTCCTTGTGAGTCCACCAGAACCTTATATAAGTATATAAACAAATCTCTACTTGATCTCTCCTTCACGCATATACTCATACACACACAAGTTGCGCCCTACATCAAAATACGCTCAGTATACATATTGTATGATATATACGTATAATTCCAACATAAATATATGTTGTAATTACACAATGTCATATAGTTAAGAATGCATTGTATCCCTTTTATCATTTTAAGAAAATATGTATTTGCATTTTAATTCAATAAGCTTTTGTCTAATCGAAATATTATTGCCTTATAGATGAAATAATTTTCTATTTAGCTTTATAATCAAGTATTTATAACAAAATATTTAGCAATATATAAATTGTAACAAAGGCATGGCTCGGTAAACGTGAGCAATAGCTTTGTTACGCATAAGTAGGTATGTAACGCACGTATGTGTAATATTGGTACCCGACACGAAGAATCACATCGTTCAAAACAATTAACGAAAACTCACATCACTCAAAGTGGCTGACGAAGAATCACACCGTTCGCCAAGCTGTGATGAAGAATCACACCGCTCGCGGGAGCATTGTTGAAGAACAACACCGTTCGCGCAGCTGTGACGAAGAAGCACACCGTTCGCAAAGCTGTGACGAAGAATCACACCGTTCCCGAAGCTGTGACGAAGAATCACACCGCTCGCGGGAGCTTTGTCGAAAAATAGCACGGCTCGCGCAGCGATGAAAAAGAATAACACCGTTTGCTGAGATCTGATGAAGAGTCACATCGCTCGCATAAGAATAATTATTAAAAATAATTTAATACTTTCAACCCTAAAGAGTAAAATCAGGATCGCCAAAAAGCAAATTTAGCGATTTACTCTTTACGATTAGAGCAAACCATTGATTTTATACTTTTAAAGTGGCAATATGTAACATCTACTAATTAAATGTTGTAAGTGGAGAATAGTACATTACGACACAGGTGCGGAAGGTGATTATTAATTATACTTTAATAACAATAGTACATGAGAAAAAAAATTATAGAATTTTAGTTAAATTTATTTAATTTTACAGTAAAACATATAGAGCATTCAAGAAGTGTACAGTTAATATTATTTATTTAACGATATAAACGTTTCTTCGTCACTGCTGCGCGAACGGTGTTGTTTTTCGACAAAGCTTCCGCGGGTGGAGTGATTATTCGTCACAGGATCGCGAACGGTGTGGTTCTTCGTCACACTGTGCGAACTGTATGGCTTTTCGTCCGCTGCTGCCTACGGTGTGATTCTTCGTAAAAGTCCATCGAACGGTGTTACTGTTCGACACGCGTCGAACAGTGTGGTTCTTCGTGTCGGCTACCGATATACAGGGTGTCAATTAAGTCCCGGGACGGCTGAATATTTTCAGAGGTAAAGTAATTCTGATAAAGGTCACTTAAGTATTTCTTAAGTAACTTTCAACGAGGAATCTAATGGTGACATTCACTTTGTCCTTGGACTTGACCTTGAAGGTTATTTCAAGGTCAACTGTTTTTTTTTTTAAATAGGAACCCCCATTTTTAAGACTGGTAATCGATAGAGTGGGAAATTTCATTTCGAAAATAGTATTTGACGTGATCTTTAGAAGGTCAAATCAAGGTCAATTTTGGATAAACTGTCAAAACGTTGTCGTATTCAAACTTTAGAGGATTTATGAAAGACTAAATGTTTGAAAAAGTTTTGAAACCAACAACATCGACCACCTTGACTTTGAGATCAGCTTTGCACATTATTTGAAAGTTCAAGCACTTTTTAAATTAATAACCTTACTATCGCCCTTATTCTTACTTTTAGCGTTACCCAGAATCAACGACTCAACGGCTGATCTCAAAGTCAAGGTGGTCGATGTTGTTGGTTTCAAAACTTTTTCAAACATTTAGTCTTTCATAAATCCTCTAAAGTTTGGATACGACAATGTTTTGACAGTTTATCCAAAATTGACCTTGATTTGACCTTCTAAAGATCACGTCAAATACTATTTTCGAAATGAAATTTCCCACTCTATCAATTGCCAATGTAAAAAATGAAGATTTCCATTAAAAACAATAGGTGTCCTTGAAATAACCTTGAAGGTCACGTCCAAGGTCAAATATAAGGTCACCATTGAGTTCCTCGTTGAAAGTTACACGAGGAATAGCTTTACCGCTTGCAAAAATATTCAGAGGTATCTAAGAACCTTGCTGGAGTGTAAATAACCTTGGAGTAACCCTCAAGTTCAAACACTAGCTCTGACTTAATTACGTATCTGAATGTAAAATTTCCCGCTCTATTGATTACCAGTCTTAAAAATGGGGGTTCCTATTTAAAAAAAAACAGTTGACCTTGAAATAACCTTCAAGGTCAAGTCCAAGGTCAAAGTGAATGTCACCATTAGATTTCTCGTTGAAAGTTACTTAAGAAATGACCTTGACCTTTATCAGAATTACTTTACCTCTGAAAATATTCAGCCGTCCCGGGTCTTAATTGACACCCTGTATACTGACGATAGCGCGACCGCGACGGCCGGAGAGCGAGTGCGCTCCCGAGCGTCTCCACCTCGCGGCGCTCTCCCATTGTGATAGTTTCTCCTACCGCGACAGTTTCTCCCACCGGGCGCCGCTCGATCCAAGCGAGCGGGAGCTGACTGTCGAAGTCAGTTCACTCGGCGCACTGAGACGAGCTCTAACCAGCAGGGGAGGCTATTGTGCGTAATGAGCGTATGTAGTTGGACTTGCCGCGTCGTACCAATTCTCACCAGATTTTGTTTACATAGCGTTTTTATTTTGTATTTTTGTTATAGGTTAACCACAGCGGAAAGGCGATCAAAACCCTATTAGTTGAGCGCGCTCAAGCGAAACGAAGGATATTATTATCCGTGTTTTGTATGCGTTTTTTTCCTTAGATAAGATGTTATTTTGAATTTTGTTATTCTAAATTCATTTTTCTTCTATAGTTAATAACCGTTAATTTTTTTTTTAAAACCAAATAAAACAGTGAGTTATTTGAGTGCCGCCTAAAGGGGTGCGCACCAGCTGAACTCGACTCGTTCAGGGCGTGCGTATTGAGTGACACCGTGGGGTTGCAACGAACGTATTGAGTCCGATCGTGAGTAGTGCTTCTGGACGTATTGAGTCCAGAGGCAACGGGAATACCTCCTCCTACCACATACAGCATCCATATTGTTACAAATTTGTTGAATCAATCTTCGAATGCTTCGACGTTAAACTCTGGTAGATATTCCGTTATCGGTACTGGAGCTGCCGCTAAATGAAGTGGTGCGCGCCCTTGTGATGCTGCTGCTGGTACTGCTGCTGGTTGAGGAGTTAGAGATGTTAACAAGGTGCGTATGTATGGTTGGTAGAGCCCTTTATTATGACTGATTGAGGGTCCTCTCCCCTTGCTTGCGAGGAGAAATTACGTCTACGTCATTAATATTAATAGGCTGAAATTTAAAGCCTTCCTCAATCGCAGTGTTTATTAATCTATAGGGGATGGGAAAGCCACTATAGCGGCTCTATCATGGATAGACACTTTACATATGAGTATTTCCCAATATTGTTCCCCGTCCTCTAAAGGTTAAGTCGAGGGGAGAGGATGAGACACTCGGAAAAATGCTCGTTCAACTCGCCGGGTTAAAATTTATGCACTAATTCCTCTTTGCGTTAGGGGAGAAGGCCAAAGTTACGCATCTCATTCCAGATATTCTTATTTCAAAGAGAGAGGCTGAGCAAGACGTCGTTATATGAAATACTTTCATTCAGAAATTAAGCGAGATTTGTCCTCCTCATTGAGTCTAAGGTACTCGTCAAGAAATTGTGGATTTAAAGTGCGTTTGTAACGACGGTGTGTTCCATGAAAATATGAAAAGTAGGGAAAAAGCGGGTGGGGGGATTAAATCTTTGATGCAGCATTTAATCTGTTTCAAAGTGACTTGACAGGCATTTGATCTGGACAGACTATGTATTCTAGTTCGGTCATGACCCAATTTGAGTTTGTTTTGGTCCATATTCATTTAGACTGAACATGTTAAAGGAATGTAGGCACAAATTAAGTGGAGAAAGAAAGCGAGAAACTTTAATGTAGTAGAGGATAAGCTGCCACGCTTGTTCACTCTCTGAGTCATATAGTAGGTTTGAGGTTAGCGCTAAGTTTGCATGGTCTGGACAAATAATAAACGAACTGGAGATGATTTTTTCTGAACCTTCTGCATTAAATTTTGCGATAAATTCACTAGTTTGTTGAAAACTTCCACATACAGTACACAAAACTGATCCAACTTTTGTAGATGGATAATACTTCTAATATTTCTCAAGAGGGTCATCGGGAGGCTTATTCCTATCCAATGCGATCATACGGGATTTTCGTTTAAACTTCTAATATTAAAAAGTAAGATTACATTTTTATTCCTATGATTTTGTTGAATTCTGCAGTATTCTTAAAATTCGTCAAAATTGTCCATCAAGAAATATAGGTTTACGTATTGAAACATTTAAGTATTTATATTTCCCGACGATATGCCTGATTGTCCAGCTGACAATGGTATGTTAATATAGTGTGACGTCCCACACTTTCACTCGTGAAAATAACTAAACATGTACATAAGAAAAAAACAATAAACCCGTGTAATAGCGTGATCTTGCGCCGGGTTGACCCGCCATATTTGTGTACATGTGCGAGAGAGACAACCGACTCTAGACTTAATGCTGCGTTCAAAATGCAGTATAGCTTTGTATTCAAAATTTGTACAAGTAAAAGAGAGAAGGATAGGCCCGCTCGGGTATATAAACCCCGGCAAATTAAAAAAAAATCAGCATTTGCTTCAAGGAGCTCCAAGGGTGCGGACAAGGTAGCATTATGCTATTCATGAACTTCCTTGTAAAAAGTATATAAGCACTAACCTTCGGTTATGGGCATTTTTTGAAATAGCATTACGCTTAATATAATGTCTTTCTCTCTCTATTACTTAACCAAAAGGCTTTGGCCATTTTGTAAATATATATTCCTTACCATTTAAAAATAAAAACATTTTTCTTCTTTTCTTATAAAAATTATACTTAAAATAAATAATTAATAGTAAAATAGTGAGAGAGAGACAATCCATCAATATTGCGTGGATTGTTCGTAAGTATCCAGGGCCACTATATTCCCAATGGATTTTATGTTTCTTTTTTAAAATACACACACACACTACACACTCATAACCTCTCCCCTTTTACCGTTCCATTACATAATAAAAATTCGAGTTCAGAGATACGAATCTTTCAAAAAATAAAAAAGTGACGAATCATAAAATTTAAAAATCTTTTCTATATATTTTTTTTATACTATCCATGTAAAATTAAAGACTAGTACGTAACAATAGTTTCTTATGTTACCCATATCTTTGGGTATTATTGGCTTAACGTCATAGTCCATTGATTCAATGTATTTCCTTACTCTTCTTTGAAAAACTTCACAGCTTCTATAATCAGTTGCTCCATGGTTGATTGGCAACATTGTATTATATTTATTATTACTGTAGATGCACTTAAAGTTTATATTGACTTGTAGGGTCTTAGCAGATTTGCAAAACCGGAGTAATTCATATCGGTCAATAAGACAGAACGGTTCTTTTAGTAGGAAGCAATTTGTTCCCGCGGTTATTATTCCACCGTTGCAGCTCCATTGTCGCCCACGGGGGGGGGGGGGTCTGGCGTAAAGGGCACGCTGTGCTCTCCAGGAGTAGAGGAAATATGCAAATAAGGAAATTATCACCGAGCGCACTTCTTGTACGGCATTGCGCGATTATGTCTTCGATGTACGTTGCACGTAGTGTGTGATATATGTGAGTCTAATTTTTATAGAGTGCTGCGGCGGCAACAAGGATTTAAATGTAGGTGTACGTAAAATTTAGTTTGCTATGAAGATGCATTTTTTGTAAATATAATTCCGCAATGTAGTAATTCAATTTTTAGTGATCTTTTAAGGATGTAGTTGCAAGGTTGTATCAGCATACTGTGCGATTCGGCCAAAGCGACGTGATCTTTTCTCTAGTTAGTCACCCTTTGAAATCAATTATTTTCAATTGTTTGTATCTCCTTTCCTCTTTCAAGGAAAACATTTGAAAGGCCTCAAAAGAGGTTGCCTTCTTTTGAAAAGGCAACCTCAGAGGCTCTTCTGGTCTTACGGAACCTGGTCCACTATTGCAAAATGATCTACCAGGGGAAGATCCCTTGCGGCCAGAAACTTTTCGGCTATTGAAAATCTCAGCCTTGGCTTACACTTTCACCCAACATTGCGTTGGAAGTGTAGCATTCACCATATTCAACAGGACGTCTTCAGCCACAGGCGGCTCCTGTTGTATGAAGGTTTAGCTAATGGTCCGTGACATTGTCTTTTCAACCTTTTCCAGGCCGACTTCGACTGTCCATCTATCTGGAACAGAAAATTTTAAAAGCGTCTCTCATGAACTATTCTTTCACATGAGAATGCGTTATCGCTGGCGATATTTCGATGCGCCGACTAGTGGCTTTTTCTATTTTTCTTGGCCGACCGGGGCATCTCTTTGCAATCTTCGACGGTTTCGGCTTCGCTTGCGATAGATATATCACTTTGATCTCTTTGGCTCACAAGGAATTGTGGACTGTTACTAACTTGAATGAATAACCTTCAATATCGTAAGTTCAGAATGTGGAAGGATTCAAGTTTTAATTGACTACTGATTTTGCGAACGAGTATTAGTAGTAGTTCACGAGAATTTCTTTTAGGGTAAAAAGGGCATGTGCGAGTTTCAATCCACGCGATTGAGATCGATCTTGATAATAACCTATTGAGCCGAGTAAAGCGTTTCGAATTGTGAAATGAATTCTGTCTGGCTTCACGATCGTTCGACGAGCACGTGGAATTGACTAAATCCCGTTTCATTTGTTTGTCGGTTAAATTTTGCAGTAAAGCACGCTGCATTGATTGTGCTTACCGGGATTTGCTAAGAACGGCGTACACAAAATTGTTTGAATACCGTCGTACTATATTATTTTCGGTTGAATTGCCTTTTTCTACTGCAAACGGATACAAGTGACCTTCGATATTGTAGATTCTTATATCAGAATGATAATGAAGAGAAACAGTGAAGTGCAAGTTGCGTTCTGGCGAAATAATAAAATCAATACATGGTTATAGAGAAGGACCTGTTAGCTGTAGTTTATTCGCTATTAAAATGACGTCAATTTTTAATAGTTCGGAAAATCGAAATCGTTCCGGATCACCATGTGTTTGCGTTCATATTGAACACCCCACATCATAATTCCAAACTAATGATCTATTCTTTATTTTTGCAAGAATAATAACAAGAATTAGATCGCAAAAATCGTCATTAGTTTGGATGGAAGAATCTGGCATTCATTACCTTATTTACAATAAATGACAATGTACAAAAGTAATAAAATAAATAAATTTAACAAAAATTGATCCTAATCTTAATAGGGTAATCTAAGTCAGAAAGAAATAAGTCCATAAAGTCCATAAGTCTTCTCGTTCATACTAGTACACAGGAGGTTTATTCTTCTCAGTTGTGGTTACTTGTACCTTGTCTTTATAATGTAATATAATATTACTCAGGGCTAATAAATAAATAATAAAAATCTTAATATTTTTCTTTTTCATCGGTTCACAACTTATTAAGGTATATCGGAAGCTTTAAAATGTTTAAGTGCATCCAACGATTTTTCTATTGGAAATATATATGCGATGTATGTCAACGTTTAATATACCTTTATTTGAGCGTTCGACCTTTTTCGACCCATTGCCGCCTCCTTTTTTCGCGATCTGTCTGCCTTCTCATTGCCCAGAACACCCGAGTGCCTGGGGAATCCAACTTAATTCTACATCACATGTCTCCACAGAGGTTATTTTTCACTTTACTAATACTCTGAGTGTATGATGCTCTCCGTTACTTTTCCAGCATAAACTCCTGCGCAATTCCTGACGGCTCTGACGTTCGCCCTGAAAGACCATTGTGTGGTCTTCAAGGGAGAATGTTAGCTCTGTGCTCGTTCCCTTAAGCTACGCCGCAGCTCCTATGCCTTTAGACCCACCAGTAAACCAGAGGTTAGCTCCTGTTTCCTGATGGGCTGGTCTCTTGCCTGGGCTGAATTCCTAGTTTGAATTTACTTCCGAAGAACTTCCTAGGGTGTCAACTGACTGTATAATTTTTCCGCTCTTTTCGATTCCAGTATAAAAAATAGGTGTTCCCGTTTGAAAAAATGTGGTTGACCTTGAAAATGAGGTTCAAGGACAAATCAAAGGTCACCGTTGAGTTTCCTCGTTAAAAGTTACATAGGGTATGAGCTTTCTTTGTTCTGTTTTACCACTAAACTAGCGAGATTTTTAAGATGCCATAATTTGACCTCTACTTGACCTTCAGGGTTACGTTAACCTCATACCCAGACATATATCCGGACGTAAAATTTTCCGCCTCTTTTCGATCCCTGTATAAAGAATAGGGGTTCCCATTTGAAAAAATCTGGTTGACCCTTAAAATGACCTTAAAAATGAGGTTCCTCGTTGCTACTAACCTCACGTAGTTTTTGAATTTTCCCGGGTTTCCATACTTTTTTCGCAACCCTATAATAAAAGAATGTAGATAATCTTTTTCCTTTTTTATTACAATTCAAGCATAAGACTATATTATCTAGTTCAAATATCATGGACAACGCCGACACCAGTCTCTCGACATCTCACTCAAACAGATCTTTTCTTACGATACGAGAGTTCTGAGAACCCGAAAGCATATATGCTAATAAAATCGTTCCTTTTGTAGCTCACGTTCGTCATGACAACCGAACGAGTGTCGCTATTAAAAGGTTTCTATTTTAATTTTTATCTCTTCCCTATATCTATAATTTTCTCTCAGCTACACCTATACGTCATGAGAAAAGTATGACATCTTGTCAAGAATAATATTTGTTCTTTCTTATTTGAATTTATTTATTTTTGATAGGTTTTAGCTCACATGCGTCATGATAAACGCATGAATTTTGCTATTGACTTAAAACTAAATTGTCATTGGA
>JACCID010000602.1:0-26485 GCA_018906775.1 Sycophila sp. Sp_5
GTGCGCGAGGCCGGCGCGGGAGCAGGGAACAGGGGGGGCAGGGCAACGACGAGAAAAGACCGACCAAAGGGAAAAGACGAAGGAGGAGGGGGGAAAGAGCACGGGAGGGGAAGGGATAGGAGGAGAGACCAGAAGCAGGGAGAAGCGCGAAGGCGGAGAGGAAAAGACGCGTAGAGAGGGAGAAACAAAATGGAATTTATTACAGCTAGAAAATGACTTAGAGAATTATATTAAATTCAAAATACATGGAGGACCAGTGGTTTTAAAACAAGGAATCGTACCTCATAATTTTGACTGTCAACCTAATCGTGGCTCAACATCATCTACACTGTACAGAACAGCTTTTAAAAAAATAAATAGAAAAAGAGACATTCAAGAAATACTAGATGATCAATCATCAAATGAATTTTGTGAAATGCAAGAAAATATCTCACCAAATAAGAGTAATACTGAAAGCAACCTGCGTCAACTACAAAATACAATAATAGCATCGAACATTGAAAATCCAGTAGAAACTCCAACAACGATATCTACAAGTACATCATTTAAAGATAATCCATTAGAGTTTGGTCAAGGACCAAGCACAGAGAAATTTTCAGGAATAAGGATCTGAGGCTAGTTGCACAAAAAAGTAGGAAGAAACTCGTGCACTATAGAAGCAAGGCAATTACTTGCAAGCCTTATACAAGTGATTTTTTCTTGTATTGCTCAACCAAATATGGTTGATAAAGAGTGCATGACAACATTTCCAACTCATTCAGAAAAGTCATTTGTGTCGAGTGAAAAAGAAAGTGCTACACCGAGTGCAACTTCAAATAATAAATGCAGTAGTAATTCATTTAAACCTAGTTCTAGTGGCAGTACATCAAGTTTTAGTGAAGGAAAAGTGTCTACTGATAGTTTAAAAGAAACTAGTGTAAAAGTGACAAAATATTTCATATTGAAGCAACCGAAAGAATATATTGGAATTTCACAAGCGTGCATTTGGATTATTAATTTGTTAAAAGTGAAAACTGGTATGAGTGAAGACAGTATTATGTTGACATTAATGAAAATTAAAAAAAATGATTCTTACTGTATTTTAAGCAATCAATTTGGTATATCTATATCAAAAGCTTCTAGAATATTTAATAACAGTGTAGAAATTTTATCTCACTTTTTAAAAGAACTGATTTTTACACCAACAGTAAATGAGGTAAAAAAACATCTGCCTATCCCTTTCAGAGCATTCTATAATGATGTTTTTACAATTATTGATGCTTTTGAAATAGAAATTAAAAAACCAAGAAATCCGGTTCATCAGGCATTATCTTGGTCAGAGTATAAAAAATGTAATACTGTAAAATATTTAATTGCATGTACACCTGATGGTTAGTAAATTTCGTTTCAAAAGGATTTGGAGGTCGAATAAGTGATACTGTATTATTCGAAGAAAGTGGATTTATGGACAGTATTCCAGAAAATGTAGCAGTTATGGCTGATCGTGGATTTAAGCATATAGAGAAAGCACTTCATGATAAACATTGCAAACTTATTCGACCACCAAGTGTATCCGACTCTGTGAAACCAACAAAAGAAAAAGTTTTGGAAAGTAAACGAATAGCTAGTCTACGGATTCATATTGAAAGAGTGATTCGCAGAGTGAGAGAATACAAAATTTTAGAACCTCACTCTTGTTTAAATTTATCATTCTTAAAAATTATAGACAATATTGTTTTAATAGTTTGTGCTTTAATAAATTTACAATCACCGATAATTAAAATGTAAAATATATAAAAATTACATTTCTACTTAATTATATTTTTAAATTAAACTTTTGCTAGTGTTAACGAACAGATATATACTTGCAGATAATCAGCAATAGCACACATCCTATTGTTACTGCGTGTACAAATTAATATTAAACTTTGTATGTGATAAACAAAATTGAATAAATAAACATATGACCGATTATATAAAAAATAACTTTTATTTCTTACAATTAAATCTTAATTTAAAAAAATATTAAACTTTAATATGTTAGCGCACTTATAACAGAATAAATATTATTTTTCCAAAATATTGTAGCTTTGTTCATAAGATCAGTAACAAAAGCTTCATTAAAATTACATTCATGTTTATATATTTTTCTATTTTTTCAAAATCCCAGTGTGCAATATAAAACAATCCTTTCTTTTTCTTCATCGCTAACATTTGTAAGTTCATCTGAGCTTCAAACTTTTTATTAATTTTTTCATTGTCCACATAATTTTTAAAAGTTTTTTCTGAAGTGGGACACTTTATTTCTAAAATAAAATCTTTTCCAACTCCATCGGGTGATGCTCCAAAAATGGGATTAGATTCTATTATTGTAAAACCACATGAATCAATTTTAAATCCATCTGCTTTTAATTCTTCAATTACTAATTTTTCTAAAGTCTTTCCTCGCTTCATACTGAGAGTATCGTATACTTTTGCTGCTCCTAAAATTTGTTTTACTAAGCTGCCTTCTGATGTTTTACACATTGCACTCTCAAACAGTTTGGAAGCAGTTATTCTTCCATAACGTAGTTCATACCACAATAAACAATCACTTTGTTGCCTGGTTTTCTCCTCAGCTATTTTATACAAGGTAGAATTAATTTCTTCTTTCATAAACTTATGAATTATTCTGATGTTTTCTGATGTTGCTTATGTTGAAAAAATAAAAAAAAGCATCGATGAATTGATAATTTATAAACTTCCCTGCTATCTAAATCAACACTATATTTTGTGATTTGGCAATCCACTTGGAATTCTTTGATTTTATTTAACACATCACTTAAAAATGTTTTACTTTCTGGTAAGCTGCCATTTATGTTCTCGGAGCTACACAAGTCACTCATATCTGAAACTCGAATAAATTTTAACTGCGTACCTATACCAGACAATACTGATTTCTTCCAGTAACACGCAGTTTCTGTAGTTGAAGGTTCTTCACTTCGCCTATGAAGTCACATTAAAAAGCAAATGCATGCTTGCATCCTCCTATTTTTAGAATAAATAATTTTTATAATACATTAAAATGTGAATAATTTTATAACACTAATGTTCAAAATAGATCATACCTTCTGAAGCTGGACAGTCTAAACACTTTACATCGCGTATAATATTTTCTTTTTCATTAATTATTGCTACCACAGAATAATTTTTACTATGAATCTTATGCTCTGGGCAAATTTTTGCTTTTAAAATACAAGTATTTTCTTCACGTTTAAGGCAAACATAACCTATAGCTGTATCTCCATAAGTTTCCCTTGACGATCTAAATCATACCGTATAATTATAAATTGATAAAATGCACTGACTGTATTTTAATTTTAAAAATGATCTGATGTTTATTATATTTAAATGAAATTACTTACGAGTTTGCTTTCGCTCCACGTACTTCAGGAGCATTGAATCTGTCATCTGTGCTGATAAATTCATACACCGAGAACAAATCTACCTTGGGAAGATTTCTGGAATCTCCTTTTTCAAAACCAGTCTCTAATTTATTACACATTTTTCTTTTTATTTAAAAAAAATTAAATTTAATAATGAAAAGACGCACATCAGGTGTATATAAACGGCGTCCTTTCGCAAACGTGACGTCACAACTCATTTGACCAATCGGAAGCGTTTTCAAGATTAGAATTTTGTTTCAAATTTTACAACACTTTTATTGCATTTTAAAAAATATTTCGGATCAAATAAACCTTTAGCTTATAACTGAATGGTTTTTTTAATATTAATCTTTCAAATTAACAAAGAAAAAAAAATATTTTTTAAAATGCAAAATCCGAATTGTTTAGACAAAAGTTGTTTGGGACAATGGGGGCCATCTTTTTATAAAATAAGTTTTGACCTTGAACTTTATTTTCAAGGTCATTTGAAGGTCAACTTTTGTTTTTTAAATAGGAAACTTATTTTATAAAAAGATGGCCCCCATAGTCCCAAACAACTTTTGTCTAAACAATTGTTTGTACAACGTGAACCAGCGAAAATTTCTGGGTGGTTTGATTAAAATGGCCCACCCTGTATGTGTTTTCTATAATTAGCTCAGACGTGAGCGGCAACAAAAATAACGTTTAATCAACAATATCCTTGTTTTTTAACCTTTAGAGGGCCGGGGTTTTGAAAAATTTGAAAATCGCATTTTTCTATAGGAATGTGGTCTAAGGTCCCTGAGTTAGAGCCAAACTAAATTGCGATGTTGGTGAGTCAGACCCCTTACGCCTAGAGGCGTATTCCGGCCCTCTAAAGGTTAAGAAACAAGTCAATATTTAAAAAAAGTAGCTTGTTATTGACCTTCGTGTAAGGACAAAGAAAATGTGTATTAAATTTTGCGTAACTTGAATAATGTAAATTTTATGTTATTATATTGAACAAAATCACAAGAATTTTGTATTTATTTTTAGGTCGTATTCACTCTGCTATTGTATCTGGAGTCAATTGGGACCAGCATAGTGTTACAGTAGAATGGTTCGAAAAAGGCGAAACAAAAGGAAAAGAGGTAACTACAAATTTTAACACTAATTTAAAATTGAGTAGTTTAAATTGAATACGATTATCAGATATGTCACGTTGACTCTCTAAAAGAGTAATTCGTCGAGTATTATCAGACAGAGTGGTACGAAATCCCCTAAACGTGATTTTTTTTTTTACTTTAGTACCCACAGGTTTTAGTTCTGAATCAGTGTTTTCCAGTTCGTTTTTTCTCTTGTAACAAATTTTTTTATCGTTGAATCTGTGCAGTGATGACCAAGAATTTACAAATAATGCTGGAGAAAATAAAATAATTGATACACCGATGGAAGATTTGCGTCAACCCTGATTCTAGGTTAACATTCGGATCTTACGGAAATACTCTGCCTTTTATATTTGTGTGCTAATACAAATAGGATCAATTACTGTGTTAAGAAAGGTTGGTCAATAAGAACCGAGTTTTATCCAAGATTGAAGATCTCTCAAAAATTTTGTTACCACCTCTTTATATTAAACTTGGACCCAAGGACTCAAGAAGTGTTCAAACAATATGTTCAAGCTCTAAACAAAAATTGTAACTGTTTTAGGTATTTAGGACTGAAGTTTTCCGTTATTAGTGACACGAATGAAAGACGGTTTTTGATGCTGAGAAAAAAGCAGCATTATTAAGATTCAAAACTGGCTTTGACAATTTTTTGAGAAACCAAATATGTGCTGATTACCGAAATTTAATTGAAGATTTGTTGAGTCTAAAAATGCACTTTCTTTTTTTGCATCTTCACTACTTTCCTCAAAATCTCAGCGACTATAACAAAGAACAAGGAAAACGATTCTATCAAGACATGAGTGAAATGGAGCAGCCTCATATGATAGCAAATTTCCGTTTGACGTCAACCGTTTAAGGACGGGGATTTTGACGTTGAAATTCGACTTTCTTAACACAATATTTATGCATAAAATGAAAAAATATGTCACGTGGCCTGATAAAATTGGTGGTCGATATATCGACCAGTCCCGTCTGGAACGGGCATTTAGACGTATTTGAATGAGCTGAATACGAAAAAAAATATCATAAAATGTTCAGGAGACATGTGTGATCTTGAAAATTGCATTTCAAGGTCAACTTCATTACTTGTACTATTTTAGTCCAAAAATGATATCTCTACGCTTTTGTATGTATTAAACAATTAAAAAATACGCTTTCCACAAAAATTAAGGGAACAAGACATTTTTTGGCGATTTTCAACAGGCTGTATCTCACCAGGAGAAGGTCTGACCTCCAGAACATGGATTCCTTCGAAACTTTGCACACTGCTTTCCTGACCCTAAAAATGAAAAGCAGTACGATTGGTTTGATCCCATAGGCCTTATTTTTTTGTGCGATAGATTAAAAGGTTTTTTTCTACTTTGACAATGAAACAGATGAATGAAATGATATAAATTATTTAAATGCAGCTAAATAATTTTAAATTCATTTTTCATCTATGTTTATGTCAAAGTATTTTCAAATAATGTAGAAATAATTTGAAACTTAATATTCACCTCTTATAAGCAGCGAATATCAGTGAATAAAAGCATCGAACTTGAAGTCATGGGTCAATTCTAAAAGTTTCACCTACAGTACTAATGTTTTCTGTTCTTGCATATCAGAAAACAGTTTTCTATACATTTCCACTGACCCGGTAAATTGATTATAAAAAAAAAATTATCATGCTTTAATTTATTATATTAGTTTTAATCTCATTAACTAACTTATTATTATACAGGGTGTTCGAAATGTTCCGGACCCCCCACTTATAACATAAAGTAAGCATTTTGGAAAAAAATGTTAAATACAAAAGTTGTTAAGTTTTGAAGGTTGAACTAAATGATGACCTTGGATTTGTTATTGGTTATCATTTTCAAGGTCATTTAAAGGTCATCTTCAGTTTTTTAAATAGGGACCCCTATTTTTTATTTCAGATTCTGAAAGAGCACAAAATTTTACATCTGGATATGTATCCACGTTATGGCTCAAAATGACCTACAGAGATCATTTAGTGGTTAAATGATTATTTAGTAGCAGAAAGCCAAGAAATCCCGATTATTAGTTCCGATTCTAGGACGAACTTTATGGTCACTTTAAAATTGGCCTTCATTTTTAAGGTCATTTGAAAGTTATCTTCAGCTTATTAAAAAGGGACTCATTTTGTATTCCGGATTCTGGAGGAGCATTAAATTTTAGGTCTGGAGATATGTACAATATCCACGTCATGGCTCGAAATGATCTACATAGGACACTTGGGGGTTATTAATTTCAAAAGCAAAATAATCTAACCGTTTTACATGAACAGTTTTTATTGCAATAATTTTTTGCAAGGGTTACGAGTTTCTACGCATGATTCATAGCATTTTCAGGATCGTTACTTGTACCTTAGAAGATTTTGCTCACTATTCTTTTTAGGAATCAGTTCATTTATAATTGTTAATTAACAATTGTTTACTCCTATTTACTTTTCTGTTTTCAAGAGTTAAGTGAAGTTCTCTTACTTCGAAATTCAGATAATTGTATTAATTTTCAATAATTGTACTTTTAATCGTAGTGAAAAATGGCACATCTTACTGAACGAGAAAGAATATCTTTGTTGATGATGCGAGGGTGGGGTGATCAAGAGAGAGGTTACAAACAGGTACAGCGTTTATTCAATGAAACATTCAGAGTTGAAGAAAACAACCCTATTTCAAAAAGTACCGTAATTCGTACAATTAGACGTTTTGAAGAGACAGGTGGTATTAAAGACCGTCCTAAATCAGGTAGATCCAAATCATCGTCTAATGATGAAAAGTGCTTAGACGTATTACAATCATTTATTGAGGACCCCCATTGCAGCATCGGACGTTGTGCACAACAGCATGAAATGGGAGCTGCATTTGTGCACAAAATTTTGAAACTCAACAAATGGCATCCTTTCAAATTAAAGTTGGTACAGGAATTATCTGAAGATGATTTTGATAGAAGGGTAGAGTTTTGTGATGCAAATGATATCTGATGATCCTTTGCTCCTCAATAACATTGTTTTCTCTGATGAAGCCACGTTTGAGTTAAGCGGAACAGTGAACAGACATAATTGTCGATACTGGAGTAACCTCAATCCACATTGGATGAGAGCGGACCACACGCAACATCCTGAAAAAGTAAATGTTTGGGCTGGCATATTTAATGGAAGAGTACTTGGCCCTTTCTTTATTGAAGGTAATTTAAATGCTGCAATGTATGAAAACATGCTTCGAGACCAAATTATACCTGCTATACGGAATTTAACGCGTGGAAATCTGTACGAAATTTACTTCCAACAGGATGGTGCTCCTGCACACTACGGTATTCATGTTCGCCGATATTTAGATGCAACATTTCATGATAGATGGATTGGGCGGAGAGGTACAATTGAATGGCCACCTCGGTCCCCAGACCTAACGCCTCTTGATTACTTCCTTTGGGGATACTTGAAGGATAAAGTTTATGTTATAAAACCACGTGACTTGGATGAATTACGCCAAAGAATCACTGATGAAATAGACTAGATACCTCAGCAAATCTTGCGAAATGTTGTTGCAGCCTTTTACAATCGGTTAGCACATTGCCAAACTGTTAATGGGCAACAATTTGAACAGTTGTTGTAAAAAGTTCCTGTCAACGACATTTTAAAAAAATTCAGTTTGGGCGAATAGTCCACTGTCTTGATTTAGTTAGCTGGGCCGCCGATAGTCCTGCCTTAGCTGACTGGGCCGCTAGTGTTCTTGTCTTAGTAGGCTGGGCCGCCAATGGTCTTGCCTTAGTTGGATGGATCACCCATGATGTTACCTTAATTAGTTGTACCTCCCGTGCCTGAGCAATAAGGCTCATTTTGATTAGACATTTTTTTATTTATCATTTTCTCCCCCGAGGTATGTAGTTGTTGGGCCTAAGGCTTATTTTGATTAGACATTTTTTTACTTATCATTTTCCCCCCCGAGGTATGTAGTTGTTGGGCCTAAGGCTTATTTTGATTAGACATTTTTTTATTTATCATTTTCTCCCCCGAGGTATGTAGTTGTTGGGCCTAAGGCTTATTTTGATTAGACATTTTTTTATTTATCATTTTCTCCCCCGAGGTATGTAGTTGTTGGGCCTAAGGCTTATTTTGATTAGACATTTTTTTATTTATCATTTTCTCGCACGAGTTATGTGGTTGTCTGGCCTAAGGCTTATTTTACGCCAGTGTCAATTACACCTTCTACAATCCTAATGCAGAATTTAGCGCTGGTGCAAAATGGAGAATTACAACTAGGAGGCTTAATTTGGAAAACTAAAGTTAACCTTCAAATGACCTTGAAAATCAAGGGCAATGTCAATTTAACGCCACCATAAAGTTTGTCTTGCAAAATCAAATTACTTTAGTATTGGTCAGATACGCTCAAAGTTCTTAATAATCGGGATTTCTTGGCTTTCTGCTACTAAATAATCATTTAACCACTAAATGACCTCTGTAGGTCATTTTGAGCCATAACGTGGGTACATATCCAGATGTAAAATTTTGTGCTCTTTCAGAATCTGAAATAAAAAATAGGGGTCCCTATTTAAAAAACTGAAGATGACCTTTAAATGACCTTGAAAAAGATAACCAATAACAAATCCAAGGTCATCATTCAGTTCAACCTTCAAAACTTAACAACTTTTGTATTTAACATTTTTTTCCAAAATGCTTACTTTATGTTATATGTGGGGGGTCCGGAACATTTCGAACACCCTGTATATCCCTCGGCTTTAGGAACTTTACAATCATGAAGTCCTTTAGCGGGTCAGTGGAAATGTATAGAAAACTGTTTTCTGGTATGCAAGAACAGAAAACATTAGTACTGTAGGTGAACCTTTTGGAATTGACCCATGACCCATGACCCATGACCCAGGTAAGTCTAAAATTAAATAAATATTTTTCATATTATTATTATAAAAACATTATTTCAACCGTTGTTATAGGCTTATTATATGTTTTCGGGGTCGCTAATAATGTTTTTATAATAATAATATGAAAAATATGCATATAATTTTAGACTTACCTGTCTGTTTCGGCCATGACAGGTCCACCATCTTGAAGATTCACTAAAATGCCAGATGGCATTAAAAAGTAGAAGTGATAACGAAAATTTTAAGTCCAAAAACGTCCATTTATCTCAAAAATTCAAGTGTGAGGGTAGGGTGGCTGATTTAACAGAGAATGCCCCATATATATATATATACCAGGGGGGTATCTCCCTACTTGCTCCGCTCGTCCACCCCCCATTTTGCGATAAAGACGAAATCTAGAAAATAATTGTTGCATTTTTCTCATTTTTTTGTACCTCTATACGATATAAAACTTTATTTACCCAATTGTTTTAGCGATATAATTGAATATATTTATTTTTACAGTCAAATTCCAGAAAATAATTTTTTATGACCATTATTTTATTTTAGAACTATTATTTCAATTTAAAATTTTCATTATTAAATTGAGCATTAAATGCTCATTATTATCGTTTTCTGCTATGTCAATGATTAAATATTTCATAGATTGTATCGGTATACGATTGTATAGTTATACGATTTTTAAGTTAAAATTACACTTTCATAAAAATGTCGATTTTTCATATTTTTAAGTATCCAAAAATTGCATCTATAATATTTTCGTTTGTATAATTGTTTTGGGGATTTTTGTTACTTTACTTTCTCGATCATATTTTGGTAAAAAAACTTCCATTGCCTACATTTAAAAGCCATAATTTAAATTCGATATCATTTGCCGAAATTTTTTTATTTTTCTTTAATGACATACATTTACAATTTTGTCACAGTATACCTATTTTTTATAATTTCCATTAACTCTCAGTAACTCGATTCCCAGATGGAACAATTAGTAACACATGTCGAAAATCTCTTGATGCAAGAACTTCTTTTGCTCCAAATATTTCATTATAATCAGATAAATTAATTAAACACTTTTCTACAGCATTTTAAATTTCTTTATAATTTATATTATTATGTTATTCAAACCTCCTATTTTTTATTTTTCCCCTCTTTGTTTATACACATTTGCCTTAGCGATACAATTAAATCTTTTTAAATTTGAGTCATTTTTCAATTTTCACTTTTCCCCATTAAACTACTCTTTTACTTTACCAATATAATTGAATTTATTTATTTTTGTGTCGATTTTTAGAAAATAATTTTCTACCTTTTCTTTACCTGTATATACGATACAAAACTTCATTTAGCCATTTGCTTTAGCGATATAATTGATTTTATTTTCATTATTCTTTTTTTGCTATATCAATGATTCAATATAGCCTAGACTGTATCGCTATACGATTAAGAAATTTATTGTAAATTTTTTATCCACATTTTTTGGAGCTAAAATTACAATTTCATACAAATTGAGGAGGGGCTGAGGAGGGTTTCAATAATGAGGATGTTACTGAGGATGGATTGAGGAATATCACTGAGGAGGGGGGAGGAGGGGGGAGGATAGTTGAAGAGGAGCAAAAATATTTTTTAAATATATGAAAAGACATCATTAAAATGATAAATATAACATAAATTAATAAAAAAAATGAGGAGAGGAAAAGAAGAATGAGGAGGTGTGGAGGACTGGGGAGGAGATATACAGGGTGTCCAAAAATTCCCGGAACACTTTAATAATTTTCCAAGTGAACTGATTTTGGAGAAGGTCAAGGTCAATATAGAGGTAGCTTTTGTCAAGGAATTTACTAATGACCTTAGATTTGACCTTGGATTTAACTTTCAATGTTATTTCAAGGTCAACTTTGTGTTTTCAAATGGGAACCCCTATTTCTGATACCGGATTCGAAAAGAGCACAAAATTTTGGATCAAAAGTGCTTTTAACACTTTTTTGACTAAACGTATAATTTTTGAGAAAAAAATTCGCTAAGATTTAAACACTTTTAAACGCTTCAATTTTTTTCTCGAAAAGGATATATCTAATTGAAAAATTACTAAAAATATTATTGATTTAGAATTGCATGAAAAATGTGGTGGTATTTTTCATTTTTCCCATTTTAAATTTTTTAGAATATTGTTTTTTAGGCAATTCCACAAAATTGAAAATTATGAAAATAAAAAAAAACACCATTTTTTTCATGCAATTCTAAATCAATAATATTTTTAGTAATTTTTGAATTAGATATATCCTTTTTGAGAAAAAAATTGAAGCGTTTAAAAGTGTTTAAATCTTAGCGAATTTTTTTCTCAAAAATTATACGTTTAGTCAAAAAAGTGTTAAAAGCACTTTTGATCCAAAATTTTGTGCTCTTTTCGAATCCGATATCAGAAATAGGGGTTCCCATTTGAAAAAACAAAGTTGACCTTGAAATAACATTGAAAGTTAAATCCAAGGTCAAATCTAAGGTCATTAGTAAATTCCTTGACAAAAGCTACCTCTATATTGACCTTGACCTTGTCCAAAATCAGTTCACTTGGAAAATTATTAAAGTGTTCCGGGAATTTTTGGACACTCTGTATATATCTCCCTATATTATACAGGGTGTTCGAAATGTTCCGGACCCCCCACTTATAACATAAAGTAAGCATTTTGGAAAAAAATGTTAAATACAAAAGTTGTTAAGTTTTGAAGGTTGAACTAAATGATGACCTTGGATTTGTTATTGGTTATCATTTTCAAGGTCATTTAAAGGTCATCTTCAGTTTTTTAAATAGGGACCCCTATTTTTTATTTCAGATTCTGAAAGAGCACAAAATTTTACATCTGGATATGTACCCACGTTATGGCTCAAAATGACCTACAGAGGTCATTTAGTGGTTAAATGATTATTTAGTAGCAGAAAGCCAAGAAATCCCGATTTGTTACGTGCAACGCACGGAACTGTATGCTAATGCATATAGTTGCTCGCTGCACGCAATTTTTCCTTTTATTTGTTTACGCGGCAAAGTGACGGAGTGGAAGATAAAAACCGCGACGCGCTGCACGTCCCGTACGGGCCCGCTCTTGTGCAGTGTGGTTGTCGATGATCTGCTCTGGAGTGGAAAAAGGAAGAGAAACAATAAAAACAACTGATTTACGGATATAACAGTATATTCTCCAACCCCCGTCCCTTATTACACGAGTTTACAATATAGTACGGTCTCGTGACCGTACGCGCAAGGAAGGGCGTTCTTAAGGCGCCCTTCAGGCACACGTTGTGTCAACTGGGCGACTAGCTGCCCGAGTGACGGCCTAGGTGCGCACTGGGCTGTTCGTTCAAGCCCGCGTGGTCCGCACAGCTGACAGCTAACACAGCTGCACCAGATTCCAGGCTGTGATTTAACAGTGTTATTTCAATTATTTGGGAGTGGAGAAGCTGGAGATACTAACAGGAGTTCGGAGGAAAACTCTTAGATAAGTATTTGGGAAAACTATAGGGAGGAGGAGCATATGACTCAATATTGGAAAAGGACAATTTGCTTTGTGGTTAATTGTTTTTTTTTTCTTTTCAGGAAGGAGAAGGAGGGAAACTACAGGGACCTTCAACGAACACCACAAGTTCTAGTTGGATCCGGAGGAAGCAGAAAAGGAGTGCATGGAGGGAGTCGCTACACTTGGCATCTGGAGCGACCAACTCTACAGTTTGTATAGAGGTCCCAGTACCCAAGATCCAGTGCTCGACCTCCAAGTGTAGTGTTCAAGTGTTGAATCGAGTCCTCTATTGGTCTTTCAAGAATCGATGACTCTGGAAGGGTTAGCTGTGGTAAGTTCGAGTATCCTGGAGGACTCGACACGAGGGAGACAGTCTCACGCTGCAGGATCTCTGTGGCTGGCTTCCTTTAGTGGGTGCGAGAGGCACAAGAGGATTGTTAGAACTGCCTGGAGGGAGTCGCTACACCTGGCATCTGGAGCGACCAACTCTACAAGTTGTAATGTGGTCCCAGTACCCAGGATTCAGTGATCGACCTCCAAGTGTAGTGTTCAAGTGTTGCGAACAACTCTTCACATGCACTCCAAGAGCCCACTGCTCTGAGAGAGAGTTGCTTGTGTGAAGTTTGGAGTTTGGGGAGCACTTGATACAAGGACAAGTGCTCGCTTTCTTTAAACTGCTTCAGCCTCCCTGGAGTGAAGGCGAGGAGTAGCCTTGTATGACTCCGAGTCACTCCAGCATGAAGACAGTTATAAAGCCAGGTGTCATTGGTGTTTCCAGTGCGAGTGGTGTCTGGGTGCTCGCCTTTGAAGACAGTGCAAAATCTAGTTGGAGAAGAGGATGAAAAGGTGATGGAGGTGGTGTTGGTGTGTTTAGGGGACTGGAGTATCAGGACTCGCTTCTAGTCTTGATACAAGACTCTACGCCTAGTGTTAGCTGTCAGCAAGTTGCTCGAGGAGGGTGCTCGCTATCATAACTAATCAGAATTATCTTATGGATGGCTGCGCTCAGCCCAACAGTGTATGAACATTAAATTTCAAGTTTGTGGGGATGAGTGAACAAACCTTGTAATCATTTAATGTAATGAATTCTAAAAAATTAGCAAAAATAATATAATAAAGAAAATTTTACATAAAGGGTGCGTAGTGACAAAATTTCCTAGAACATTTAATTAATTGAATAAAGGGTTGAGTTTAAGGAATTTAAGGTTTTTGTTTGTTAAATTTTCCTGGATGGAAAATTATAAGTGGAAGTGTTTGAATTTTATATTCTGGCCCTAATCTATCCTAACCTTCTGTGACGTCACGCTCGCCACACAGACGCTTCTGTGTGTGGGTGACGCTGGAGTAATGAGAGTGAGAGAGAAGGAAGATGACGACGCGACACACACTGCGGAGGCGTCTCTCTCTCTCTCTCTCTCTCTTTCGCCTGTCTAACTATGGATGATATTTTTACTCGACGCGGACGGAGTCCGAATATTAGTATTAAAAGGAATTATTTAAACATTAATGTGTCGTCCCTATTTGCTTCTTAAATTCCTGACGTCACGCTCGCCACACTGACGCTTCTGTGTGCGCGTGATGCGTCGGGCAATGGGAGCGAGAGAGAAAGGAGATGGTTACGCGTCATACGCTATGGAGGCGTCTCTCTCTGTCTCTCTCTCTCTCACTTCTTCTATACTAAGAGCTCGGCGTCGGCGCCGAGCTGCGGAAACGCGCTTTCTCGAATTTAATATTTAAAAGGAAAAATAAGGGGAGAGAAAAGAACTCCGCGACCGGCCTTCGTTCGTGTCCCTAGTCTAAATTATTATAAAACGGAGGTGCATTTACGCGCACCAACACCTCCGTTTTCACAAATCAAAGTTTTTCTTTTCTATAAAAAAAATATACGGGCGCCTAAACCACGGGGGAACATATGTATATATATATATATGTATTTATTCGGATATAGATATATATATGTATTTACCTTTAACTGGAGTGAAGTCCTGCAACGGCTCCTGGAGGTGGAGGATTTCACGAGCTTCGGGGGCGCGGCGCGGAAGTACGATCCCCAAATAGATTGGAGATCGGATGGATTTTTGGTGTTTTTAAGTAGATTAAAAATAATCAAAATCTCGGATGGAAAAATTAAAGAAAAATTGAATCTTTGAAACAAAAATTGAAATTATTGAAGAATGTTGGAGGGCTGGTTCTCGTAGATGGCGTCGACAGGCACGTCCAATCTAGTTGAAATCCGGACTAAGAGTGTATCAAAATTTGTTTTCTCGGCTTATCGCCGGGTGGATTTCCGCTCGGGCCTCTCTCTCACTCCTATGGTGAAGTTTAGAAAAGAAAGACTCAGCTGACTTCGGCCGCACTTCGTCAGCGAAAAGCCTCCCCCAACATTCTTGCACGCGCGGAGGTGCAACCAGATACTTTTCTGGCCTTGAAAGTTTTGTCTCTTTCTAGCCGAAAAAGCATCAGAGAGCACCGCGCAAGAAGGATTTTTCCATATATTAATTAATATAATTTTTTAATAATAAATAAAAAAAGAAATATAATTGAGGGACGTAACACGATTATTAAGAACTTTGAGCGTATCTGACCAATACTAAAGTAATTTGATTTTGCAAGACAAACTTTATGGTGGCGTTAAATTGACATTGCCCTTGATTTTCAAGGTCATTTGAAGGTTAACTTTAGTTTTCCAAATTAAGCCTCCTAGTTGTAAATTCTCCAGTTTGCACCAGCGCTAAATTCTGCATTAGGATTGTAGAAGGTATAATTGACACTGGCGTAAAATAAGCCTTAGGCCAGACAACCACATAAACTCGGGCGAGAAAATGATAAATAAAAAAATGTCTAATCAAAATAAGCCTTAGGCCAACAACTACATACCTCGGGGGGATAAAATTTAATAAACCTAAAAAAATGTCTAATCAAAATAAGCCTTAGGCCCAACAACTACATACCTCGGGGGAGAAAATGATAAATAAAAAAATGTCTAATCAAAATAAGCCTTAGGCCCAACAACTACATACCTCGGGGGAGAAAATGATAAATAAAAAAATGTCTAATCAAAATAAGCCTTAGGCCCAACAACTACTACCTCGGGGGAGAAAATGATAAATAAAAAAATGTCTAATCAAAATAAGCCTTAGGCCCAACAACTACATACCTCGGGGGAGAAAATGATAAATAAAAAAATGTCTAATCAAAATGAGACTTATTGCTCAGGCACGGGAGGTACAACTAATTAAGGTAACATCATGGGTGATCCAGCCAACTAAGGCAAGACCATCGGCGGCCCAGCCTACTAAGACAAGAACACTAGCGGCCCAGTCAGCTAAGGCAGGACTATCGGCGGCCCAGCTAACTAAATCACGACAGTAGACTATTCGCCCAAACTGAATTTTTTTAAAATGTCGTTGACAGGATCTTTTGACAACAACTGTTCAAATTGTTGCCCATTAACAATTTGGCAATGTGCTAACCGATTGTAAAAGGCTGCAACAACATTTCGCAAGATTTGCTGAGGTATCAAGTCTATTTCATCAGTGATTCTTTGGCGTAATTCATCCAAGTCACGTGGTTTTATAACATAAACTTTATCCTTCAAGTATCCCCAAAGAAAGTAATCAAGAGGTGTTAGGTCTGGGGACCGAGGTGGCCATTCAATTGTACCTCTCCGCCCAATCCATCTATCATGAAATGTTGCATCTAAATATCGGCGAACAGAAATACCGTAGTGTGCAGGATCACCATCCTGTTGGAAGTAAATTTCGTCCAGATTTCCACCCGTTAAATTCCGTATAGCAGGTATAATTTGGTCTCGAAGCATGTTTTCATACATTGCAGCATTTAAATTACCTTCAATAAAGAAAGGGCCAAGTACTCTTCTATTAAATATGCCAGCCCAAACATTTACTTTTTCAGGATGTTGCGTGTGGTCCGCTCTCATCCAATGTGGATTGATGTTACTCCAGTATCGACAATTATGTCTGTTCACTGTTCCGCTTAACTCAAACGTGGCTTCATCAGAGAAAACAATGTTATTGAGGAGCAAAGGATCATCAGATATCATTTGCATCATTACATCACAAAACTCTACCCTTCTATCAAAATCATCTTCAGATAATTCCTGTACCAACTTTAATTTGAAAGGATGCCATTTGTTGAGTTTCAAAATTTTGTGCACAGATGCAGCTCCCATTTCATGCTGTTGTGCACAACGTCTGATGCTGCAATGGGGGTCCTCAATAAATGATTGTAATACGTCTAAGCTCTTTTCATCATTAGACGATGATTTGGATCTACCTGATTTAGGACGATCTTTAATACCACCTGTCTCTTCAAAACGTCTAATTGTACGAATTACGGTACTTTTTGAAATAGGGTTGTTTTCTTCAACTCTGAATGTTTCATTGAATAAACGCTGTACCTGTTTGTAACCTCTCTCTTGATCACCCCACCCTCGCATCATCAACAAAGATATTCTTTCTCGTTCAGTAAGATGTGCCATTTTTCACTACGATTAAAAGTACAATTATTGAAAATTAATACAATTATCTGAATTTCGAAGTAAGAGAACTTCACTTAACTCTTGAAAACAGAAAAGTAAATAGGAGTAAACAATTGTTAATTAACAATTATAAATGAACTGATTCCTAAAAAGAATAGTGAGCAAAATCTTCTAAGGTACAAGTAACGATCCTGAAAATGCTATGAATCATGCGTAGAAACTCGTAACCCTTGCAAAAAATTATTGCAATAAAAACTGTTCATGTAAAACGGTTAGATTATTTTGCTTTTGAAATTAATAACCCCCAAGTGTTCTATGTAGATCATTTCGAGCCATGACGTGGATATTGTACATATCTCCAGACCTAAAATTTAATGCTCCTCCAGAATCCGGAATACAAAATGAGTCTCTTTTTAATAAGCTGAAGATAACTTTCAAATGATCTTAAAAATGAAGGCCAATTTTAAAGTGACCATAAAGTTCGTCCTAGAAAATCAAATTATGTACTTTAGTATTAAAGTACGAAATTTTTTTTTCTTTTCGTCAAATACACCCAAAGTTCTTAATAATCGGGATTTCTTGGCTTTCTGCTACTAAATAATCATTTAACCACTAAATGACCTCTGTAGGTCATTTTGAGCCATAACGTGGGTACATATCCAGATGTAAAATTTTGTGCTCTTTCAGAATCTGAAATAAAAAATAGGGGTCCCTATTTAAAAAACTGAAGATGACCTTTAAATGACCTTGAAAATGATAACCAATAACAAATCCAAGGTCATCATTTAGTTCAACCTTCAAAACTTAACAACTTTTGTATTTAACATTTTTTTCCAAAATGCTTACTTTATGTTATAAGTGGGGGGTCCGGAACATTTCGAACACCCTGTATAGTTATAAGGTCAAAACCAAAGATTCTTCCACCAAAAGATAATTCAATAATTTAATTAATTTCAATAAATCAATTAAAAAAAAAAATTATTGTCCTTACAATCTGACAGATCAGCTGCAACTGTATGTTATTCTACTTCACTTTATTGATGTTATTTATTTATAATAACTAACTTCATGGAAATTAGGTATTATAAATAAATAACATCAATAACGTGATGTCTTTGTTTTTAAATTTATTTATGTTCTTTTTTATAATTTATATCTATATTTTTTCTTAAAATTTATTTTATTAGTCAAAATTTTAATTATTATTTAATCATTATTAAAAAATTTTAAATTATAGACTTATTTTAATATTGAGGAGGGGATGAGGAATATCACTGAGGCGGGGGGAGGAAGGGGGAGGAGCGGGGAGGAGGGGGGAGGATAGTTAAAGATGAGCAGGAATATTTTTTAAATATATGAAAAAATATCATTAAAATGATAAATATAACATAAAATAAATAAAAAAAATGAGGAGAGGAAATATTGAATGAGGAGGGGTGGAGGAGCGGGGAGGAGGGGGGAGGAGGGTGATAATCTTTGGTTTTGACCTTATAACTATATAATATAGGGAGATATATATATGTAGCGCCATCTTTCCCCGTCAAAAACCACGGATTGTAGACCAATAGCGCTGCTCTGCTTCCTTTTCAAGGTTCTGGAAAATATAGCCGATGGCCAAATCACGGAGTACCTTAAAGAACAAAAATTGCAAGATCCCTTCCAGACTGGTTTTTGTAAACACTACAATACACAGACAGCACTAATCAAACTGACGGATGACGTGCTCGTGACCATAGACAAGAGGAAGGTCACTCTTCTTTTATATCATTTTAGTAAGGCATTTGATACCATCTCCCCAACTAAGCTTCTGGAAAAGCTGAGAGGTTTCGGGTTTACCAAGACGACTCTTCATTGGATCAAATCATTTTTACAAGGCCGCTCTCAGAAGGTTATCTCGTCGAAGAAAGGCAATTCAGAGTATATTGAAACCAATCTGGGAGTTCCACAACGGTCCGTCTTGAGTCCCCTACTCTTTTGTCTATACGTCATTGACCTACATAACAGACTAGACAGACTGTACATTAAGCACATCGTCTATGCAGATGACCTCCAGATATATCTACATACTACAAAAGATGAACTCTCGGACGGTCTGACTCGATTCTCTCTGGCGGCACAAAAAGTGGCTGAATGGGCGGCATGCTGTGGACTGCAGTTCAATACCGGCAAAACCAAATCAATATACTTTGGTTCAAATAGAAATGTAAATGATCGTAACAACAGGTCACTGTCAGGTATTGAGCTGAGGAAAGGAGTATACGTTCCGTTCAAACCAAGCAGTGAAGTCACTAGTTTTGGTGTTATACTAGACAACAAATTGTCGTGGAACGCGCAGATTGACTCTATCACAAGTAAAATCAATAAAGCCTTTTACAGTCTGCGGTTTATACGGAAAAATGTGTATATTCAAGTAATTTTGCCAACTAAGGCGAATAAAAGCTATCTATCTATCTATCTATCTCTCAAGGTAAGTGAACACACGCCTCCTTAGGCGCTCTCACTTTATCGATCATTTCCTTAATACTCATACGTATGTGCGAGTATTATTTCAGGAAAACTTAAACCGGTCTCCCGCAGGCTCCACGCCATCGGAGCACATCTGCAAGGCTCCACCTCCATGAGCCAGGGAGACAATATTAAAAATATTAATTTTGGAGAAGGAGAGAGGTTAGGAAGGCATCAGCAAAAATCTTCGTTGCCATCCACGACATCTGTACATCATGTCGACAGGTACGCCTTCATCAGTATCTTGTACCGTCTGCGGTAGAGCCTGTGTTCGTCCAGTGAACAAGTGCTCAGTTTGTAAACAGCCGTGTCACTTGAAGTGTGCGTCCAAAAAGACGAATGCGCCATGTGACAACTGTCGCCGCGCGCCGAAAACATCCGGCGACTCGTCGTCAACATCGCGAGTCTCGGACGATTTGGCATCCCCTGCCGTCCCCCGCCAGAAGCTCAAGCCCAGCGCACCAACACCGACTGTGCTGAAAACAAAGGCGAATGGCGGGTCATCAACCCCACAGGCGCCCACGCAATTATCACCTGGGGTAGGTAGGGTTGCACAACTCCAGGCGATCTCTCCAACATCCACTGCAGTCGGTCGGGTTGCGCAACTCCAGGCGCCCTTGAAGCAACATGGACTGGAAGCAGTAAATCAGGCGCAATTGAACTTCTCAACTAAAGCTGATGATTTTTTGACAAAGGAGGGAATATCACCTCTCCTGCCAACGGAAACCAGCGAAGTCGATCCTCCGCTAGGTGATAGTAGCCTTGTGGGTCGTTCCCACGTCTTAATGCCAGTAAGCACCATGGAGCTTTTCTTCCAGCGTTTTGATATGCTCGAAAAGCGGCTAGATGACATTAAATCACTCCAGAGGGGGGGCTCTGTATCATCCGCCGTCCCTACTTCGAGTTCGGAGGAGCGAGCTGCGGATGATTTGGCAAAATTAACAGCCAGGGTCTCGGCTCTTGAGGATTTATTGTTAAAACAATCCAGTGCGTTAAATGATTTAACCACTGATACAAAGCAGCTGCTCGAGGGTACCAAAAATCTCAATGATGACGTTAAACAAGTCCACGCTGTGCTTGAGGGCTCCACTGGTGCTCAGGACAACAAACAAATAGAAGAAGTAACTAACAGCAGATTGCGACCCGGACCCAATGAAGCCTGCACTGGATCCTGCCTTCCCGCTCCTCGGCTGAGTTCCGTAGGACCTGGTGCGAGTACTAGCGAGACGGCAGCTGAGTGCTGCGAGATTATTGTGAATGGTGCCTTTAAGAGTGGAATTGAGGTCCCCAAAGCCACATTAAATGGCGTTGCTCATGCGGTCCTCAGCACCGTCCTTCCCTCCCTGCAAAGAGAGGATATTGCTGGTACTCGCATCATGCGCCGTCGGAAACCAGTTGGGGGGGTCAACGGGAATGGGGTGGAGAGTTTGGGGTCACCTCAAGGCCTGCCGCCCTCTTTTATTGTTAGGCTTTCCAGGCCGGGCCTGGTCGGAGATGTGATGCGAGCCAAGCGCTCGCTATCAAATAACTATCTGACAACTAATGACCTTAAGTCGCCTTCCTTGCCTTTGGACGCTGCTGCCAGTATGTCGGGCCGTAAAATCTTTATTAATGAGATGCTACCGCAAGAAAAATTCCAACTTTTCAGGAGCATGAAGCCGATTGCTCATGACCTCGGTTTTAAGTACGTTTGGCATTCTGGTGGCAGATTCCTGGCCAGACGTAAGGGTGGAGAGCGGGCGCACGTCTTTGCTTCAGCTGCTGATCTCCAGGCCATTCAATCGGCGTGCCGAAGTTCCTCCAGGAATACACTTCCTTCAAATAACAACGCATCCCCTGCACTAAGTGCAGAAACGGAGGTAACGACGGCAGGCGGATCAGCGGCAACTCTTTGATCTCTCCCGGCCGGTGTCGGGGAAGGGTGGGAATAGTTTCCTTAAGGCGGGATTCTTAAATGTGAACTCTATAAGAGCGCACATTGGGGAGCTCCGTCTTTTCCTTGCGGATCATCCCACCTTCCAAATTTTTGCGATCGCGGAGTCATGGCTTGGTCCGGTGGTCGACGATAGTCTCATAGAGGTCCCGGGATTCTCGCTTTTTAGACAAGACCGTAACGTGAGTGGGGGGGGGGGGTGTCCTCCTTTATGTACGTTCTGATTATGCTGTTAAGGTTCTCGAAAAATCGCATACTGAGGGACCTGGGAAACCAGGAATCCCTGAGTACCTTTTTTGTTCCGTGCAAAAGGACGATGCTCCACCCATTCTCGTGGGGGTCATTTACAGACCTCCAAAAATTCCTATGCAACGAGATTCAAATCTCTTTCCTGTCTTGCGGTCCCTGATATCGGATTTTAGCCATAAGATTATTATGGGCGACCTCAATGCAGACCTCCTGTCGGCTTCTGATGACACAACCACCATCAAGTGTCTGGCCAATGAACTCTCCATGCGAATAGTCCCGCATGGGCCGACCCATAGAACATCTTCGTCTCACACTTGGATAGACTTAATATTGACGGATGATAACGATACAGTACTGGACTTTGGGAACGAATGGCTGCCACACTTCGGGAGACGTCATTTATTATATGTCGCTATTGACATATTTTCGCCAGATCCTGTAAGGGAATCCTTTACTTACAGGGATTTCAATAGCATAAATGCAATTTCTTTGAATGAGATGCTCTCTCGTTGTGATTGGTCGGCCGTAACTTCTCCGGAGGTTGGTCTGGAAGAGGCGTTAGTGGCACTGAACCACAACCTTAGCTGCACTATTAATAGTTTGGCGCCCCTCAAGAGGGTCTTGCCTAAGAAAAGGAGTGCTCCTTGGTTTGGTCCTGAGCTGAGGCGACTTGTAAACAAGCGAGACGCCACTCTAAGGAGATACAAGAGAACATCTCAAGTACCACTCCTTGAGGAGTACCTACAGCTGAGCGAGGTGGTTAAGGCACGCCTTATTGCAGATCGTAGCTCCTATATGCAAAAACATCTTACTGCATCTCTAGATGAGAATAAGAACATCTGGAGGGAGTTGCGTAGCCTTGGCCTCCTCCCGGGGCGAGCGATGGGTGGAACGCACAATTTTAATCCTAACAGCCTGAATGAGTTCTTTTCTGGGGTGTCTTATTCCCCCCTTGAGAGCGCACATACAGCGATGAACTTCCTAAATTCAGCAAGCGAAGAGGGTTTCATTTTTAAACCTATTAACCTGAATGACGTGATCATTGCGATCTCTCATTTCTCATCGCAAGCAAGGGGGGAGGATGAGATCCCCCAATCTGTTATTGTGAAGGCTCTTCCCACCATAGGAGAGCTTTTAGTGGGAATATTCAATTCGTCCTTTGCCCTGGGAGTTTTTCCGGAGGCTTGGAAGAGGGCGCGGGTTATAGCGTTGCAAAAGGGCGCAGCTCCGGAGTCACCCTCCGATTTTCGTCCGATTGCACTGCTCTGCTTCCTCTCTAAGGTTCTGGAAAAGATCGCTCATGACCAGATCACGGAGTACCTTAATCAAAATAATTTAATGGACCCCTTCCAGACCGGCTTTCGTAAACATCATAGCACCCAAACAGCACTGGTAAAGTTAACGGATGACGTGCGCATGGCCGTCGACAGAAAGAACGTCACCTTTCTTCTGTTGTTTGACTTTAGTAAGGCTTTTGATACCATCTCGCATCCTAAGCTGCTTTGCAAGCTGAAGGATATGGGTTTTTCCAGGGCAGCTCTACTGTGGATTAAATCATATTTAGAAGGCCGCTCCCAGATGGTTCTTTCCAATAAATATGGAAACTCAGAATTTATAGAAACCAATCTGGGAGTTCCACAGGGATCTGTCCTGGGACCCCTATTATTTAGCCTCTATGTCAATGACCTGCGTTACGAACTTGACGGACTCACTGTTAGTTACATTTTCTATGCAGACGACCTTCAAATCTATCTTCACACTACCAAAGACAGACTAGCTGAAGGTGTGGCTCTACTATCTCTTGCGGCACAGAAGGTGGCTGAATGGGCATTGCGCTGTGGATTAAAGCTCAACACTGGCAAAACTAAGGCTATCTTCTTTGGTTCCAAGAGGAACGTAAACGACCTAGAGAGTAGATCCTTGCCAGGAGTTGAGCTGAGAGAAGGAGTGTTTATCCCATTCAGTAGCGAAGTTACTAGTCTTGGTGTTGTACTGGACAGCAAATTAACGTGGAAACCGCAAATTGATTCCGTTACCAAAAAGATCAACAAAGCCCTATATAGTTTGCGGTTTATTAGGGATTGCACCAACGAGGAACTCCGTAAGAGATTAGTTGAGTCACTTGTCCAACCACATCTGGACTACTGTGCAGTTTTGTACTCTGACGCAGCCGATGAGCAAAGAATCCGACTTCAGAGGTTAAGCAATTCATGTGTGAGATATGTTTACGGAGTTAGGAGGGATGATCACATCTCACCCTACAGAAGACGCCTGGGGTGGCTCAGAGTCGACTCTCGCAGACTGTACTTTACAGCACTGCTTCTTTATAAAATCATTCGGATGCGAGAGCCAAGCTATCTCGCGAGTCTATTCTCTGCGCATGTCCCCAGATCTTCTGCTAGAGGTGAGCCGCAGGAACTTAATATACCCAGAGTGAGCACGGAAACTGGAGCCAGGACATTCCAAGTCCAAGGAGCACGTCTGTGGAACTCACTTCCCACCCAGATCCGCCACCTGCCATCATTTTTTGCGTTTAAGAGGGTGGTTCGCCAATATTTATTCGGGCTTGACCCTTGACCTCCATTGCTGGTCGGGCTCCATGGCACCGGTATTTTAAAACAATAAATTATCACAGTGGACTACTTACTTATTTATTTATTTATTAATTCGTGTATATGTACTTATTTATTTATTTATTTATTTATTTATTTATTTATGTACATGTACTTATTTATTTATTTATTTATTTATGTATATGTACTTATTTATTTATTTGTTTATGTATATGTACTTATTTATTTATTTATTTATTGTACCTGACTGTGATATTTTATATCTAATGACTTAATTTCTAAGTAAGTGAGTAGTATTATGTTTTGACTGTGATATCTTATCTGTGATATCTGACTATAATTTCTGACTGTGATATCTTATCTATTGAAGTGATGCAATCTGTACAAATTATCTATATTTATAAGTTATTTTATGTAATGTTTTCGTTACTTTATATGATGTAAAATTTTGCCAAATAGGCGAATAAAAGGCTATCTATCTATCTATCTATCTATCTATCTCTAACTCGTATTGTCGACGGTGCTGATGCTGCTCTCGCTGCAGCTGCTGCTTCTGTCGACGGGCGTCGTTGTCTAGATCGTCTCGTGCGTAGCTCCTCTCCTCACCAAACGCTTCACGAAGACAACCAGAAAAGTCCGAGAAAAGCCGAACTCCCGGACTGCGTGCATCTCGCTTAGAAACCGGCAGAAACATCACGGCCGCTCCGAAAGCCCGCGCAAAACGCCCTCCGCTCCTCTTCCGTCTCTATCGCGCGTCCCCTTCCTACGCGTTCGTTTCTCTCAGTCTCTCGTGCCTTTGCGACACAAGCAACTGACGAGCCGTGACAATGCTTAGATTTCGAGAATTACTTAATTTGAAATATTCTATTTTTTGTGTTTCGTATTTTATATGAGCAATAAATGATAGTTTTATTAAACATTTAAGTAATTCATTTTAATTTTACAGGTCGAAATTGATGCAATACTTTCTTTGAATCCTGAATTACAAACCAAACATGCGGCACCATCCACACAATCCAACAGCCAAATTTTAAATTCTACAAAAGCAAGGGTAAATATATTTTTAGTAAATCCATTCATTATTTGTAATTTTATAATTATATTCGTTTACAACACCCATATATTAAGCAGGCGGTTACTACTTCATACGCAGCTGTTATCAATCTGACTAACCGTAATAAATAACTGATTAACATTTCTAAATAAAATATGTGATTATTAAAGCATTAAACGAGTACAAATATTTAATTTATTTCAATGTTGAAAATTGCTTCATTTTACATCTTCTATATGTATTTAAATAACAAAAAAATATTTTCTTGGATCTGGTTGTAAAACCCTATAGTATCTGGTCTGAACTGTTTTTCTCTATTTCGCAGATCAAAATCTGTACTATACTATATACATCCTGGATCTGGAAAGTCTCCTTTACAAACGCGAGCGCTTGACAATTTCATGCTTTATATAGAGAAAAATGATCTTGTATTTTTAAAAGAGATTACCAAAATGGTGAAATTAATTTCTTTGTATACAAAGTAAACTATGCGGCATTAGTTTTAACAGACTATCCATACTATAAAAACACGCGCTTTTATTGCAAATTTGATTTGAAAGCATTTACATTAAAAATATTTAAAAGCAGATATGTCAAGCAATGGGAAAGCGATTTTTAGAGTCTTCTCGATTCTAGTTGACATAAAAAAACTTTTGTTTTAAAATTGATTAAAATCGATTAAATCTTGAAATATTACAAAAGTACAACTCTTAGCGAATAAAAAAAGCCCTGGATCAAAACTCTACGAAGTTTCTTTC